>WOXC01005246.1:600000-763933 GCA_011680675.1 Gymnobelideus leadbeateri
GGCTTCTGGTTTGCTGTGCCGGGCTGGCTAAGCAGCTTGGCAAACTAACAAAAAAAAAAACCCAACAAACTGATTCGAGGGGAGGGTGCTCCCTCCCTGGATGTCACATGTACATCAGTGTGGACACATGTTTGTACATGCAAGCTTATACACCTGTAGTCTTCCCATGGCAGCACCTTGATTCTGAGACAGCTGGCACCATATCCCAAATCCCCTTTCGTGCATCCAACAAGCCATTCCCCTCTGCATTATGAGAGCAGAAGCTGCTCGTTGTGTTCAGGACCCCAGAAAGCACTTATCTTCTTTACCTACCCATCATTTCTTAGGGTCTAGGATATTTCAAATTGGTCTATTGACTATCTTCCACCCACCAATTTGAGGGCCCTCTGCTTTCTCGATACAACTCCAAGGGCAAACACTGGTGGTCAAGTCCAGTACTCTTTCCAACTCCCCTGCATTGTACCCCAACTCATTTAGGTGCTATCTCACTTCAGGTTCCCAGAATTTTGTCATTTGCTCCCAAAGCTGTTTCGGAGAGTAAAAGGTGACTCAGCTAATGGAACAAGAGGATTTAACTAGAAGAATGGAGGGAAAGAACCCCGTCAGTTGGCATAATCTAAGAGAAACAGCAGGATTTGAATCAGTGTCTTAACTGGAGGACATACCACAGAGTTGAGGTTAGAGTGTGAATAAGGATTCATAGGGTTAACTATCGTACCACTCCTTCTGTCTTTCAGAGTGAAGAGAGAAAAGCAGGAACTCCTTTGGGCATCACTATCTATGGTTAACTCCCTTGAGTACCTAGTATTATCCTTCTCTCATGAGTCTCATTTCCTGGATCTTATCATTTAGGCCCCAGATTTCATCATGTATTTCCCTTTGCCAACTTTTCCCTCCCGAGTATTGCCCATGACTGTCCATCTCTGACTCCTCTATCTTAGCAATGCTTTTTACCTGCCAGAGGAGGTTTATCCCTTTACCAGAAAAATGAACCGTAGACAGTTCAGAAGATATAGAGTCCTTCTGGCTCATGACTGAAGAGGTGGAGTATGAGGAATGGAAGGAAACTCATGATCCTGGCTGGCCACTTGTGTTGTTGGATATGCTGCAGAATGCTGGTGGGCCTTGGACTTTTTCCCTTCTGGGATCACTATCTTTATTTTCAGAGTGTGGAAAATCAGCCTTCTAAAATGTAATGCTGCCTTTAAAAGAAGTCTGAGTGGTGGGGCTGTGCTGGGTTTTTACAGTAAGGAGTGAAGAAGGAATGAAAATAAAAAGTTTAGAACTCTGGGTTTGGTGTGAGTGTAGAGTAAGAAAACCATTTCAAGGTTTGAGGATATTTCTGTTCATGTGGAAGTAGGGTGCCTGAGAGACATATTTTTGGGCTTTAGGATAAGATGGAAAACCTAGTTCCCAGTTGGGGACACTGGAAAACCCTTATCTTCTAGCTGGACATATATAACTCCCTTTAGTTGGTACAAAGCATTGGAATTCTTCTCCTCAAAAGGAGGGGAGCCTGACCTTGAATTTTGATGACCTCTAACTACACCTGCCCCCAAGAAGCAGTTGACTATCCAGATGTGGTGCCTTCTTCATTGAGAAATTTGTGTGGTTGTGTCTGCATGTGTGATACTATGGGATGAGGGATGTAGAATAAGGAACTGTGAGAAATTATTTAAACTTTCTAGTGGGGTCCTGAGCTGGAGGGACCCAGGGTGGGGTGGCAGTGAAGAGGTGACATTTCACTTGGTGGGAAACAGCAATCTCAACCTTGCAGAGTATTTCTCAAAAACATGTCAGGAGAAACAATGCCACAGATTCAAGTTTTAACCCACATTAGAAGCTGAAGAGAATGGTGAGTGGCTGTGGAAGAACCATACAGTATCTCAACTGAAGGGAAATTGTAATCTAAGACAAATAAAATTAATCATTCCTGACCAAATGTGAATGGTCTTCTGTGAAATGGTATAAAGTGGTTAATGTAGCTATCCCCTGCTGTCCTCCTATTACATCCTAGCTAGGGTTAGGCCATCTCCAAAAAACAACAAAAACCATAATTCTCTAAAAAACAAGCTTGTGTGTACTTCTCCTCTGCCCAGGCTACTTCTGACTGTGCTAACTCAAAGAACTCCAACCTGGGGCAACCTTTCCTTCTTTACTCTTTACTTACAAAGATAGGCATTTATTTCCATGGACCTGAAGAAATACTATAATCTTGATACTTGACATTTCTCTTGGAAATCTTAGCCTGGCCTTCACAGTCTTCTGGTCTGTGATTTGGGAGGGACAACAGACTGTAAAAGGGGCAATCCTTGTGAAAATATGGGAGGCAATCTGGGACTATGTCTAGAGTTGTTAAGACAGTAAGCTGGATTGGATCAAGTATCGAAAACAGAGCAGAGAGAGGGTCTGAAGATAGAGTTGTTCTTGGGCCCATTTTAGCTCAAGGGAAAGGCATACTATGAAATTTTAAAGAGAAGCATTTTTATATAATCCTGACATTTTCACTATCCAGTCTGGGCCCAATATAGCTTAGCTCCAAACTTTTTTTTTTTAATTAAGAAGTACTGCATGGTCACAGAAACAACAAGGTAGATTGAGGTTGCCCAGGCCTATCCAGTGATAATAAAAGCTTTTCTCTGAAGGACAACTTTGGTTTTCTTAGGGTGTCTTGATTTCTCTTATCTGTCAATTCTGTCACAAGGATTTGGGGACCATTTCTCCATTTGACTTCACACTCTGGTTTCTATTTAAGTCTTTGTCTTGGGCCTGAGCTGTCCCTTATCCCTGCACTGTCTCTCCTCTGTTTACATCACTAACATTTTTGTCAGCTGCTGCTAAGCTGCTCCCAAACCACAGTCCTTGTTTCTTTAATGTTCTCCCCAGTAGCCAACTCTGTTTTTGGAATTTGCCTCTGAGCTCTCCTCCCCCAAGTTCAAACTTTGTCAACCATGGGAGCACTGTGGCTACATTTTTCTGTTGATTCCAGAGAGATCCTGCGTAGGATTAAAAGGGGAAGCAGGAGATACAGGAAAGGTTATAATTGGTTTTTGGTTGGGTTTTTAAGCTAGAATTCCAGAAGGTCAGTCTGCCATTTAATCTTAAAACTGGCCACAGGAAGTGGGAGAAGGGCGGAAATATAGCAGTAGGCAGGAATAAGGAGCCAATCACTAAGACTCTTATATATCCATGCCTTTCTTGAATTCTTGCAGTTACGGGTTAGGGGGAGGGAGGGCTAGGAAATGATAAAGACCCAATTTCCCTTTTGCATCCAGCTGAGTCATTTACATCTCTGTGAATTCCCCCTAGGTCAGCACCACTTCCGGAGCCACAAAGGTTATCAGGGTTTAGGGTAGGGAGCATTCACACAGAGTAGTAAGTACCCATAAGGAGGGGGAGGTCTCTGGGCCGTGGCAGCCCTGCAGAGGAGTTAGAGCTACTCTCTCCTAGACAAGTCTGCAGGAGCTCAGACGTCAAGGCCACTTATTATCCATCCACTTGATGCCAGGCCTGGCACCAGGAGGAATGGTATGTGACATCCACTGCTCCTTTTATGGATTAGCTTGGGGAACAGCAGGCTGCAGGCCAGGGGGTGAAGCAAAATACATCAGGACTTTTATAGGAGACAAAAGGGGAAGCTAGTTCAGAAGTCTCCTCCCCAGTAAGATCCTCCCAATAATATCAAGTCTTTTACAATTGTCAAAGCAATGAGGAACATCACTGGCATTTTCCTCTTTGTATTCTTGGAAGACTTTCCCATTCTGTCTTCTCTTCATCCCTAACCCCCTACCACACTATAACAGCTGCTCTCTTCCTGTTATATAAGGATGGGAAGGATTGTCACTGGAAATTTGCTGGGTCAAAATCAAAGAACTTCCCCTTAATACAGTCCTTTGCTTACAGTGACAAAGGAAAAGGTTAGGTCAGGTAGCTTTCTACCCTCTATAATAATATTGTAGTTATATTTTCCTCTCCTTTACATCCAGCTTCCCGGAATATAACTTCTGCCCCAACTGTGTTGGAAAAATATCACCTCATATTTATAAGGCATCTTTGTTCCCAAGAGCTAAAAGCATGTTCACATTTCACAGCTTCTGATAAATTCCCATTTCATGATAAGGAAAGAGAGAAGCAAAAAGTGACTTAACTAAGGCCATATAGTCATTGACAGAATAAATATCAGGGCCTGAATTGCCAGGGTTCTTTTGCTATGTTACCTTACCCCTTCCAGTAATACTTTCATTTGTATAGCACTTCGTTTACAAAGGGCTTTCACACATATTATCTCATTTAATCCTTCAAAATGAGAACCACATATTATCCCCATTTTACAAGTGTGGAAACTTCGACTCAGAAAAATGAATTGATTTGGCCAGTCACTAAGATGCTAAGTGGGAAAGCTAGTCCAGTCTTCTTTTCACTATATTATTATTTGTTTTTTGTATCCCAACATCTATAACTGTGTCTTATACATAGTAGGCACTTTAAAAATGCTTGCTAGATTGCATTACCTAAGTCAACAGAAGAACTGAGGAGGCGTGCCAGCTATAGAACTCATTTACCAAAGACAAGTTGAGGGACGGACAACCCGATCTTTAGGGGGCAACACTGCTTTATGTACTCATAGAGAAGCTCAAACCATTGATACAACAGAGTGAGAAGTAAATTAGAATGGAAACTGCACTAATCAACACAACTTCTTTATCTGAGTTGATTTCTGAGTTGATTCAGAGGGCTTGTGAAGACTGAATGAACAAAGTCTTCTACCTGTGGTGTGAATTGGTCATTATTTTACCTAGGACTTAGCAATCCAAACAGTTAGAGGAAGTCTTCCTAACAGGTCTTAGCTACACAGGCCATACGTAACAGACCAGTTTATAGTCAGCTATTTGAAAGAACTAATCATGTGTCACAGATGCCTTTGTGAGGGATATGTGCCCTGGCTGGAACGTGTGTGTGTAAGGTTGGGATGGAAATGGTATTGGTTTAGTGGTAAGCTTCCTAATAAGAGCAAGTTCTGCTTGCTATTTAGCTCTCAAGCAAGCATGAATGCAAGCAGGAGTCACAGAAAATACAAAAACTAAGTACAGTCAGCAGAATGTCTCTCTAGTTACCAGGAAGGTCGGAATCATCATAGGGTATAGAGTGAAATTGTGGTTCTGAACTCATGCTGCTAATAACTCCTTAATGATGACTTAGTTGTCCCCACTTGTACCATTATGGCCAGTATGAGATCTAGCTGTTTCTGTACTTGGAGTGGAGGTGACTATTAGGAATAGGGACATGTGACCAAAAAGAACCCTATTTTTTACCTACTGTCAGGAACAAAAGCATTGCACCAGTGGCAACAGCAAACCAGGGGCTATGTCAGCAAATGAAACAGATGTAACTGAAAAACTGCAGAGGGGGCAGGTATTTTTAATATACCAACAAGCAAACAGAGGCCTGGGCAAAGAGGTAAGTAGATCCAGCTTTATAAAGTGATGCATAAGGGATGAGAATAGTCGTGGAATTTCAGAATGACAAGGGATCTTTAAAATCACCTCTCCCACCTATCTCATGTTATTACAATTGAGTAAAAAAAAGTAGAGGAACATTTATCCTGTGTTTACTATGTATACTGCATGGACAAGACACTAAGGAGAACTAGAGGGTTTAAGTGACTTGCCTGAGGCCACACTGTTAATAGAAAAGCTCCGCTAAAACCTAGGTCACTTAGCTTCCAGGCTGGTGTTCTCACTATTATACCTCGTACCTTTCTCCTACTTAGTAAAGTAATGGAGTTGTTTGAAATGAGATGAGCATATTCCAAAAGAGAAAACATAAAAACATAATCAGAAATCCAGTAGATGCAATCCAAACTGTCCTCTTGGGAAATTTAAAAATCTGTCCCTTTTAAGACTGTGGCAAGTTCATTTAATATTCATAGTAATTTTGTATTTCTACAACATAGCAATATATAGGAATTCCTATCTGCTGCCTAAGCAAAACCAGAGTGCTGTTTGAAGCATCTTGGCTCCTCTACCCCAGAAGACTGTCAGGTACAACTGCATGCCCTAGATGTTAAAATAAATTAGGAAGTTCTGGGCTTGGAAAAGGAAATCAATATGCCCTCAATAACTTATTCTCACAAATCACAGGATGTGTTATTCACACCCACAAAGTCAGTTACATTTTGCCAAATGTAACCAAGCTGCTGTAGCTGCCAATATGATAGGTATGGCTGTGATTCTTTTGTCATAGAATAGCAAATTTAGAAATACCTCTGTACTTGGAGGGGGTGGGGAAGGCATTAATTTTAAGTAGCTTCAGTAATTCCAAAATTCAGGTTCTATCCTTTTGGTTTCTCTAGGGGAAACAAGTCACTTCCCCTAGTTCTACTTGAGATTTCAAAATATGGTGAGTGAAATAAACACTTAAGTGAAGTGCCCACTATTTGAGAATTTGCTGGTGGAAACAGAAAAACAATTAAAAAAAAAACTAGGTGGAAAAGCTTCCAGTGTAGTAACTTCATAGTATATATACTCTTAGGATTTTTAGGAAGGGGGTTATGCTACAGTAGCACTCTATAAATCCTTCAGAGAAATACTTTTCTCTGCTTCAATATTAATAGAGACAAAAATTTCAGAACAGAAACTCACAGACTTAGCAGCTCAGAGAAATCTCTGATCAAAATCTCACTTGAAAACATTTTCTGAGTACCTAAGAATACAGGCATAGCAATAACTTAGCGCGCACACGAACACACACACACACACACGCGCACGCACAAATGGTCCCAGTATTTCAGGTACGAAATAGACTCAAAAAGAAAGCCAACTTCTTGGCTTAAATCTTTCCCTGCTGCCTTGAGAGTTAATGGGCATTTCTGCAACTAGGATAACAACCCCTGAAAATAAGCTATTTCCATTCAACACTCCCCAGCCAATTGGGCCCTGTCTTGGTGGAATAGCTCCCTTCTAATTAGGTAGCAGGGGCCTGCATAACACACAGTACAGACTGCTGTCATGTGCCACAATGTGTGAAGCTGTGTACAGCTGTAGAAGCAACATGTAACTATCTCGAGAGTGAGAAGGGGCTGACTGAAAGAACTATGTAACTCTTTCACTCCTCCTTTGCTCTGCCTTACTCAGCCCTCTAACAAAATGCTATTGTGTGGGTTGAAGAGGGGAATAAAAGCAGGGCGGACCTTTTCCAAGTCTCCCTGCAGACTACAAGGTGATGTCAAAGCCCAGCAGCTGCCCCCCAGCAGCTCTTGTGAAGCACTGGCCTCAGGGGGCCCCTCGAACATTGGCTCCTAGCTCCACATTTGTGCTGGGCAGCATTTCGAGAACAATAGGTTGATTTGAATTGCTTCCCCTATACTTTGATTCATGCCTAATCCCTTATAGTTGTACCTTCTTACCCTGCCTTTTAAGGTTTATGAAATTGGCACTCTGAAACAAGCAGAACTGGAGAACATTATACACAATAACAGCCACATTATGCAATGACTGACTTTGATAGACTTAGTTCTTCTCAGTAATGCAAGGATCTGAGATAACTCCAACCTCACGATGGGAAATGCTCTCCACATGCAGACAAATAACTTTGGAGTCTAAATGCAGATGGAAGCACACTACTGTCCTTTTCTTTTGTTGTTTTGTTTCGTCTATCTCTTGGCTCCTCCCATTAGTTCTAATTCTTTACATGACTAATATGAAAATACATTTAATATGAATGTAGGGCCTATATCTGATTGCAAGCCATCTTGGGAAGGGGGGAGGACATGAAGGGGGAGAAAATTGAAAACTCAAAATCTTATGGAAGTGAATGTTGAAAACTAAAAATAATTATATTAAAAAAAGAAGTTGGCACTCCCCTTCCTTTGTTGGAATGCTTCCTTTCCTCCCTTCCCCCGAAGCTAAAGC
Organism: Gymnobelideus leadbeateri; assembly: GCA_011680675.1. Taxonomy (NCBI): domain Eukaryota; kingdom Metazoa; phylum Chordata; class Mammalia; order Diprotodontia; family Petauridae; genus Gymnobelideus; species Gymnobelideus leadbeateri. Next base: position 607,911 of record WOXC01005246.1, read on the forward strand.
CATGAAGTGGCACCTTACCATGCCCCAGGGCCAAGACTGCCCTGCAGAGTCAATAGGTTTCTAAGTCCATACCACTGGACCCTCTTGAGAAAAACACGAGAAATAGGGCTTTAAGAGAAAAAAAAGCAGTGATGGTATTAGAATTAGTCTTACTTCAACTACCAGCTTGTCAAGCATACTGTCACCTCTCAAGCTCATTATTAAAACGTAGCAGTTACCACTGAGAGCAGCTTCCCCTGAAGCTTGGGCATCTTGGCTGATTTAGGACAGCAGAAGACACTTAGGTTTGTTGGGTATATGCAACTAATTCCTAAGGTTTTAAGACTGCATCAAGTCAAAACACAATTATTCCTCTCTTTATTAACCAAGCTAGCCATAGCCCTCAGATTACCCCCTACCCTCCACATCCTTTCAAAACTGTTCTGTACCTGCCTACTTCATCTGAAAATACCCTTCTTCTGGTCCCCACCCTTTCCTCTCCAAGTTATCTGACAAAATAAATTTAATAATGTTCTTACACAGATTTAGGCAGAGTTCTTAGAATGTATTTTTGTTCACCTGAAAAATAAAACTTTTAAAAAATATACAGGACTTTTGAGTACAGGTATATCTTAAATGGCTGAATTATAAATAAGGTCTCTGAGCATGTTCACACCTAGAGCTGGAGCTATGGTCCCATTTCCAGTGAAGGCTTTAGAGAGTTAGTGGGGCAGCAGTTGGACATTAGAATGGTCTTGCTAGATTCTTTGATCCCAAGGTGGATTAAGACAGTCCCGGAATGCTTGGGAGTTCCAGATGGTCTCTTGTTCAAAAGGTCTTGAGACAACAGATAAACTTACAAGTTATTAAAATGTAGGACTAAAAATTCACACAGTAAATATAAATTACAGGATATTATCGAAGTAATAAAGGTGATTATATTTCACGGTGTTTTTTTTCCCCACCATTCTCCCTGCAGGAAAAAAAAGGCCCCATTGACTTCCTAATGACCCTAGCCAGTGGCTAAAAAATCCTTCTCTAGCCAGCACTCCCCAGAGTGCTACTGGTTTGTCCCTAGGCTATGACAGCTCTGATGCTATTATCTTGGCCCACATAGGACAATGGCTTAAAGCATAGCTGCTGTCTGGTAAACTTGAATTGCAGCTGGCTAAAGACTAGGCCAGAAAACAGCAGAGATGAACCATTTTAGGATACACAGGTGGAAAAGTGTTTTGTTTTTTTTTTTTTGCTTTTTTTCCCCCTTTTCTTAAAGTGCCATATTTTCCCAAAAAGGAAATACTAAGGGGTTTGTTCTCCTGTCACTGTACTGCAAGTGCTTGGCTATAGCTAATGGCAGAGGGAAATGGACTCCAAATAGAAAGAATGACTCCTGCTCCTTGTAAGCTGTAAGTCATTTTCCTTTGTTTCTTAACCCCACAATAAAAAATATATGCCGCATAATAAAGACTTTATCAGGAGAGAGAGAGAGAAACACATCAATTTACCTTTCACAAGATTTTTTCTGTTTGCTGGCTATCAAAAGTTATTTGTGTCTAAACACAATTACAAGTTTGAAGTCCACCTCCTCAACCCTTCTGATTCTGTGGTACGAGCTCCTAAACCAGAGAACTGGTGACAAGGCTCTTATTTCACCAGAACAGATTTAGTCCCTAGGAGAGGGTTAGGCTTTCACTACAGGATCAAGAGAGAGGAGTCTAAGTTTGATAAGAGTGTGAGTACTGGAATAATGCCAAGACCTTGAAGGGCAGCAAAAAGGCAGAAAAATTCTTGCCAGGCACTCTATTTGCTGACTTTCCCTCAACCTACCCCTGTGATGGGAAGGTTAAGAAAAAAGCATAGAGAGGCCTTGTTCTTTCCCTTCCTTCTATCCTGGCTCCAGTCCAGATAACTGGAGATGCAACAGGAAGCCTCTTGGGAGGGTGGGGGTGTCATTGCGTTTCCCACTCTCCCCAAAAACTGCTTCTGTTCCTCCTGAGGTTTTTTTCACTGTCATGTTAACAAATCTAAAAACTAATCCAACAACAAATGTTATTGGTTTAAGGATGTCACAAATCAATCTATCCTCATGTAACTGGAGGAGGATGGAAAAGGGGGTGATGAAGGAACCAATTTCATGACTAAAGGTACTGTGCCCTCCTGACTAGCTGCACTTGGGGGACAGCATTTTCTGGGCGATAGCCCTTGCTTGACACACCAATCAGTAGCTATCAAGGGTGTGGGTGGATATATATAGTTCTATGTAATTATAGCTTCTAAGTGCATATGTCAACAACTATATACACGAATCTATAAATTAAATGCATCTGTGGCCATTACAACTAGGTTGACACCTGAGCTCCGCTACTTGTGCTCCCCACTTTTTTGAGAGCTTCAGCTTATTAAAATGAGCCCCTACAGCTCCCTCCAAGCCCTGAGTAAGGGGGGGGGGGCGGGAAATGGGAAAGCCCGGGACACCCCTTCCCCCTTAAGGATACTCAAGAGAGAGCCAAGGAGGGTTCGGGACTGGGAATCTCCCCACCCCCCACCCTAACCATCCTCCTGACTCCGGCCCTGGTGCATCACGGTCCTCTGAGGACGGAACCGAAAGCCAGCTGCGAATCTTGGTCCCTCTTTCCAAAGCAGATCGGGCCCGGGGGCGGCCGGCCCATAGGACTCAGGGCCGCTGGCTGCCGTGGCTGGGGGTCTACACCCCCCCGCCGACTCTCCCTGCCCCGCACCGGCGGCTGCAAAGTCCTGCCCCGCTGGGGTTGGGGAAGGCCAGGGACGGATTCCCAGTCTCGCCCCCCCTCCACCCCCTCTAGAGCGGCTTCAGCGACTCCCGGGTGCAGCTGCCGGCGCTTCCTCCTCTGGCTCCCGCAGCTGCCGCTGCTCTCCGGACCGGCTGGGCTGCCGAGCCGTGGTCCCGGAGCTCTGCAGCGGGGGCGCGTCTTGCGGCGCCTCGATGCTCGGTGAGGCTGTGGCGTTGGAGCCCCCCGCCGCTGCCCCCGGGGTCCCGGCCGGCGCCGAGGCTGTGACCGTGGCGTTGGTGGGGCCGGGGGGCGGGCCGCCGGGACCCCCAGAGGTGCCGGCCCCCACCGGCTGCCAGATGAGGCTATAGTAGACGGCGAGCACGATGGCGGCCAGGGACACGGACAGCACGTAGGCGAACACGGTGGCGAGCCGGACCCACTTCTTGTTGGTCTTGGCCGCCATCTTCGCCTTCTTGTCCCCGGTGTAGGTGGCCGGCTTGCCCCGCTCGGCCGGGGCCGAGTCGCGCTCCTTCATGGGGGGGCCCCGGCCTTTGCCCCGGTGCTCCACGGCCCCGGCTGCTGGGGGCCCCGGAGGGCTGGAGGGGACTCGGAGGCGTGGGGCTGGGCTGGGCTGCGGGGCGGCCTGGCGCCCTCACGACCCCGCGGGCTTCTCTCTCCGGCCGCCGCCGCCAGCCCCCGCCACCTCGTCGCTGCTGCCGGGGCCTGAGTTCGTCACCGCCGCCAGCGCCGCCGCCGCTGCCGCTGTCCCGTCAGCTCTCCAGCCCCTGCCCCTGCTGCCGCCGCCTCCGTAGCCACCGGCCGGCTCAAGGTCCCCATCCGCTGCCGCCGCCTTCCGCAGCCAGCCCCCTCGGCCGCCAGACAGACTGTGCCCTGCGCTCCGCGCGCTGCCGCTCCGGCTGACCACCAGTCCGTCCGCCCGTCTGTCTCCGGCGCCCGCGCGACTCCGCTCGCGCTTCTTTCGGGGCTGGACTCCTCCGGGATGGGGGGGAGGGGGCGCGGGATCCACTCGGGGCTTGCTTCTTAAAAGGGCCACGCCGGTGGTCTGGAAGCTCGGGTCGGGAAAGGTGGGTTTTTTAAAGAGCGAAGCTAAGTCCCGCCAGCTCTACCGGCTTCTTCTTCGGACGACCCGTTAGGGGAAGCTTGAGCGAAAGGGACTCTTAAAAGGGCGATGCCTTGGGGGCGGTGCTGGCGTGCGTCAGGGGCGGCGGCGCTGGGTGGGAGGGGAGGGGGAGCGGAGGGAATGGGAGCTCGGAGCGCTTCTTTAAAAGGGGACTGTCGCTGTATTGGGCGGAGTGCCTAATTGGTTAGACTAAAGGGGTGAGTGATTTAGATAGGACTGACCTACTCGTGCGAGAGACCCTTTCCTCGCTTACGCACACACTCTGTCCTCAGCCTGTCCCAGAGAGACTCGGCAGAGTCCAAAAAACTAAAGGGAAAATATTCGGGCGTGGGGGGAAGGGAACCCAGCTCCGGTTCTCGTGCCTCAGTTTCCCTCCGTGTAAAGTGAGTTTCACAGAGTTTCTAAGAAGCCCAGTTCCCTGCCTTGAAGGCACTTGGAAGTTCAGTCCTAGAAATTCTCTCCCCCAATTCTAGATTCTCTTCTCCCGCAGCCCGCCCCGCAGCATGCACACAGCACTTATTTATTTAATGCATATGTTGGTTCCATGTGTTCCGTGTTGTTAGAACATCCAATTTCCGTCCCCACCAGAATCGTCAGCCTTAGGCTGTAAACTTCTGGAGCTCAGGCTCTGGTGCAGTGCAGAGAGAGAGAGAGAGAGAGAGAGAGAGAGAGAGAGAGAGAGAGAGAGAGAGAGAAGAGAGAATGGCTGAACGACAGACTTTCCTGTGATGTCAGATGACGATCCCTTTGGGGATCTCACCTTGGTTCAGTTGGGGCATTGGGGACCTTGGAGTTCTCCTGGTTGAGCTGCCACCTTTGCCGGTTGCCCTCCTCTATTCTGTTGCTTGGGAAAGGTGTCAGGTTTCCGCTTTTTACGTTTACTCGGCGAATTAGGTATGATCTGGTTCCAAAGGTGTATACTATATAGCGCTCCTTTGGGAGTCTGGCCACTGCTGTTTGAGTTTCCTTACCCCCATTCTCCTCCTCTCCTTCCCTTCCTCACTAGGACGGAGCCCGCGTGCCTTCTGGCTGACTTCTCCCTTCTTCTGGGTTGTCCTCTTACAGTTCCGGCTTCCCAATGAAGTAGGCTCTGCGTCGGGTTTGGGGGAGGGTCAGGAGGGCACGGGATTCCACTACGAGCAAGCCTCGTCTTTCTTCTCTCCCAGCCCAGATCCACGGAAGAAGGCCATTCTAAGCCTCCCTCTCTCTGTCTTCCTCCTCTCCTTCTATCTTCTTTCTCTGCTCTCCTTCCCTCCATTGTTTCCCCAGATAGTCTTGCCTTCTCCTTGAATCCTAGTTGCCTGTGTTACCCAGAATTTGTGTGGTCTGTGTGTAGCCGAATGATTATGAGAGCGTACTATGGAAGCTCTAGGATTGCACTATCGTTGCACTGTCCGAGAATTCGGCTCATCCGTTTGCTTATGTGTGAGTCACTGGGTGAATGTGTTTATGAACCCTCATTCTTCCCAAGATTCTGACACCTCTGTAAGGGACTCGATCCCCCAGCCATTCCTACAGGCCCTCCTTAGTTGGAGAAACCTTGTTGGGAAAAACCACATCTCAGAGAAGCTGCTTGATGTGATGGAAAGTGCTGGGCATGGTTATCCTTACTAGTTTTGTGGCTGGAGGTAATTTAACTTTTCTCATCCTCAGTTTTCCTATCTGTAAAATAGGAATAATAGTTCAATTCAATTCAAGAATCACATAAGCACCTACTGCTAGATGCTGGATTCTAGGAACAGATAAGGGTTTTTTAAAGTCCCTCTTTTCAACTGATCTAATTCACAGGGCTAGTGTGAGGATCAAAGGATACCGTATGTGTAAAGCAAATTGCAAACCTGAGAGCACTATTTTAGTCCTAATGCTGAAACTGCTGCATCTTACCTATTTGTAACATTGGGCACATCATTAAGGCTTCTTGGGACTCAGTTTCCTCAGTTGTAAAATTATGTGTGTGTGTGTCTGTGTGTGTTGGATTAGATTACCACTGAGTCTTCTGGTTGTGTATCTATAATCCTATACTCTCATTCCCCTCTTTGGAAAATTCATATGTGATCAGTTTCCCTGCCACATTTTCCACTAAAGGCATCTGGATTGGGTAAAGAGTACTAAAAGCAATATTGAACAGCCAAAGCAGCTTCTGACCTTCCAGGTTCCTTTTCTGACTCTGATGCTAGAGGGATGCTATTTCAAGGAGTGACTTTTCTCTTTCCATTCTGAGAAATCCCAAGGGCCTCTGGGGCTTGCATAGTTTCTACTGTGATGCAGCAACCAGTCAATCCCTGTTCAAGGCCAGACAGGAGCTCAGTTTGAAATTACAAGTGGCACAATGGCCTATTTAAGGTCATAGCTTTAGAATTATTATTCTTGAACTTAAAAGGCTGCCCACTGACTAGAGAATGACTAAATTGTAATGTTTGAATGTTATGTAATATTATTGTCATGAGAAATGACAAATGAATGGTTTCAGAGAAAACTGGGAAGACCTATATGAACTGATACAAAGTGATCTGAATAGAACTAGAACACTTTTTACAATAACAGCTTCATAAACAAAACCAACTTTGAAAGACTTGAGAACTCTGATCAATGGAATAACAAAATGCCAGAGGACAGAAGATGAAGTATGCTACCCAGTTCCTGACAGAGAAGATGATGGATTAAAGATATAGAATGATATATACCTTTTTGGACATGGTCAGTGTGGGAATTTGATTTGTTTATCTGTGCATGTTTACTAGGGTTTTCTTTTTCTTTTTGTTCATTGGAGGAGGAAAGTGGAAAAGAGAAAATAATTGCTTGTTAATTGAAAAAAATGAAATTCAATTTAAAAAAGGAATTCTTATCTTGGAGGTTATTTTTTCCTTTCTCTGCTACCTACCTCACAGACTTGAATCAGCTGGATATGGGTGTGTGCCATTTTTAAAGATTCTAGGTCCTTACTACCTCTTTGACTGACTATTCCAATCACTGACAACTACCCCAGGAAGTTCTTCATATAGAGCTTTGCATATCTTCTGATGCACGTTCAGGTTCTCTTTGCAGTGGAGACTTAAAAAAAAGTTTACTCTTCCTAAGTTCTTGCTCTTAAAAAAATTACCATAAGAACTCTGAAAGTTCTCATTTGCTCTCCTCTCATCCCTCTCATCTCAAGACTAAATGACACCAGTTCCTTTAATTTTTCTCCTACACTGTTTGCTCCCTAGATTTACTTAGTGCCTTTTACCCTAAAAAGACAAAATGCTTTTGTATATAATCAAGACAGGCTTCCTGAGTGGCTTGGGCCATTAGGTGATCATTTATTGTGATGCTATTACAGAACACTAAATGGTCTCCTAGTGGCCTGAAAGTGAATAAGACCACCCAGGGAATGAGTGGCTCAGGCAGGAGGAACTCAGTCAACAAATATTAGGCTATTTAGATTTATAGAAAGAAAGAACTTTAGCTAGACTGTGCACTACTGTGTACCAGCCACTGACCTAGGCACCTAGGATACAATTACAAAGAATTAAATAATCCCTATTCTCAAGGAGATAATTTCTTTAGAAACAACATATTTTGGGTGTGTGTGTATGTATAGTGTGTAGATACACATATACATGTGTGTATGCGTATATTTATATGCATGTATACACACATATATACATCTGATACACTGTGTACATACACAAACATATACACATACATCTGATATATATATATATATATATATATATATATATATGTCTAAAGAGATTAAATACAAATCAGTTCAAAGTAGTAAGGGGAGGAGGTCCCTAGTAGAAGGGAGCAGGAAAGGTTTCATGTAGAAAGTAATGCTCGAGCTAGGTCTTGAAAGAAGAGAGGTCTCCTCAGGGGGAGGTGAGGAAAATGTTCATTCCAGCCATGGCCAGTGCAAAGGCAAGGAGATGGGAGATGGAGTATGATGTAAGAGTAATGGAAAAAAGACAAATTTGGTTGGATGGAAGAGGGTAAAGGGATAACGTATAGTGAGGGCAGAAGGATAGGTTGGGGCAAGGTTTTGAAGGGCTTTGAAAGTTATATAAATTTATATTGTATCCTAGAGGCAATAGGGAGATGTTTTAGGTTATTGAGTAAGAGAGTGACCTTTCAGACTTGTTTAAGGAAGATTATTTTAGCAGTAGTGTGAAAGATAGACTGGAATAGGGGAGAGATTTGATTTGGGAAAGCCAAAGAGGAGGCTGTTGCAATAATGTAGGCAAGAGGTGATGAGGGCATGAATTAAAGTGGGAGTTGTGTGAATAGAGAGAAAAGAGTTGGATGAAAGATATTGAGGAGCAATAAATAGCAAGATTTGGCAACTGGTTGGAAATGTGGATTCTGTGGAATAAGTCAGACTTAGGAATCAAGGATAATGCTAATATTACAAAACTGGGAGATGAGGAGAATGGTGGTGGGGGACAAAAATCGAGAAATGGAAAAAGAACTTTGCTCTCACACAGAAATAAGCATCAAAGTACCTCATTTATCTCTTTAGGAATCTGGGTATCTAAGCACTGGAGCTGGAGCCAGGAAGACCTGAATTCAAATCCTGCCTCAGTTAGCTGCATGGACCTGAGCAAGTCACTTCACCTCAGGCTCAGTTTCCTCATCTGTAAAATGGGGATAATAATGGCATTCCTCAAATGAAATATGTTAAATGTTTTGCTAAGTGCTATATGAATAAAAGCTATCTCCTCAACCTTTGAAAATTAAGTTAGTTTTATGAATTGGAAAACCAAAGAAGCCATTGTCATCTTACATGTTGTATTACAAGAACTTTGACGTGTTATTTCATTTAAACTTCATGAAAATCTTGTGAGTGAGTGGGTCTAAGTGTTATCATTTCCATTTTGCAGATCAGTTTAAATGACTTTTCCCAGGGTGAAATAACTAGTAAGTGGTTATTGAGACTAGAACCCCAAATTTTTGGCCCCCTGCATAGATTACTTTCCACTATGCCACACAGCTGGGAGCAGAACGCAAGCTTTTTAATTACTCCTTTGTTCTTGCCTACAAATTCTTAGCACCTAAGTGAGAAGAACTGTACTTGAGACCAGGGTGGTGCTATCTAGGGGAAAGTTCATGGTTTGGGATGGTAAAGAAGGAATCATTCTTGGGAGAAATTGCTTGGCCCCCTCTCTGCCTCCCCTCCTTTTCCTTGAATGAGGAGATAGCCTGGTGCAATAGATAGAATAATGGATTTTGTGTCAGAAAGATCTGCGTTCAAGTTCTGCCTCAGACATCTAATAGCTATGTGCCCCTTGGATCAATCAATCAATAAACATTTATTAAGTTCGTACTATGTGCCAGGCACTGGGCTAAGCATTGGAAATAGAAAAAGAAACAAAAGATAGTCACTGGCCTCAGTGAGCTTAAATCCAATGGGGGGATACTATATATGTATGTGTGTGATATGATTATGCACATATATGTACATATACACACATATACACATACATATACATATGTACACACAGTGTATGTAACTTAAACTATATATAGGATCGGTAGGAAAAAATGACAAGGAAGTTAAGAGGGGTTGGATAAGGCTGCTTGCAGAAGGTGAGATTTTAATTGGGACTTCACTTATCCTTCCTGGACCTGTATTTTCCTCTATAAAATGAGGAAATTAGATTAAATGGGCTCTAAAATTCCTCTTGGCTCCAAATCTATGCTCCTATGAAGGATAAGCATGAGCATACTTTTAGTTTAAGCAATTACTCTGTCCAAGGCTCTTCACTGGAGGAAGCAGATATAAAATTGACTTTTGACCTCTTTGACCTCAGAGTTAATATTCTAATAGAGAAAGAAACCAACTTGTAGAAGAGTGGTGGTTAGGCAAGGGAGTTTTGGGTTTAAGAAGTTTCAGGCATGATGAGTGAAGTCGAGGGACTGCTGATTGTCACACTCTCATGGCTCCCTGTTGCCTCCAGGATAAAATACAACAGTCTCTGGTGTTCAAAGTTCTTCATAACATACCCCAACATCCCCCTACATAAGCTCAAACACACACACACACACACACACACACACACACACACACACACACACACACATAGACACACCCATGCATCCCTTTACAATCCTTGGGTACTTTTCAATCCAGTGACAATGGCTCCCATGAACAAAACACTCAGCTTTCAGGGATTTTCTCTGGTTGTCCCCCATGCCTGGGCCTCTCTTCTCATCTCCACCTACTGTTTTCCTGTCCTCCTTTAAGTCCCAACTAAATTCTCATCTTCAGGAAGCCTTTCCCAACTTCTCTTAGTTCTAGAGCCTTCTCTCTCTCAATCATATCCTGTTTTTCCGATATATACTTGTTTCTATATATTTGTTTGCTTGATATCTTACCCATGAGATTGTGATATTGTTGGGAGCAGGAACTTTCTTTTGCCTTTCTTTGTATTCTTGGCACTTATCACATTGCCTGACACATGGTAGGTGCTTAATAAATATTTGTTGATACATGGGATATCAAGATAATGTAAGAAATAGAAAACATCAATAAAACAAAATTATAAATGCTTATTGACTGTCCGGTAGCAATAGTTTGAGGTGATTATTGTCCCCAGAGCAAAAGGTGGGAGAGGGGGTGTTGTTTGGAGAAGGGGACCATGCCCTCACAGTAGCAAGGCAGATGATAAGATGTCCAAGTGGTTGTCTTCACCAAATGTGAAGCAAGGTCTGACGATGGCTAAATAGAATAGATTAGGTGATTTTCATTCACTTACTCTTTCACTTGCTCATTATCTACGGGTCAGTTAGAATAGCTTAGTCCCAGGGAAGAGCTCCAAAGATGAGATTAATTCTCCCTGGGAAATTGGACCAAGTCTCTGGATAGCTGGTCCAAAGGGTGTGATTGTAGGTGGAAAGCAGTATGACAGCAGCAGAGCAGATGCGTATGCCCAGGGAATGGCTGAGTATTATTAACTTCATCGTCTGGGTGACCCAGGCCCTATTTTCCCCTCTTTTTACATTGTTGTGGTTGTGGTAAACTTAGATCTGAATATGATGAGGGGTTAAAAGGAGAAGATGGATTTTAGGACATGGAATCTTATTGCTAATTATCACATTTCTTTCTTAAAAAAAACTTTTATGCCTTCTGCCTTTATATCATAGTCTACATCCCATTTCCATATTTAACCCTTCCTTTTGACAATGAAAAACAATTAAGGAAAAACATAGTCTATGAAGACCATGTCAGACAGTGCATATAATACTCTGCCCTAGTAGTCCTCCACCTCTTTGCTATGAGGATGTATATTTCTTTGTTTTTTTTCATTACTCAAAATTCCTTTTAGTGAACTTTTTGTTTACATTGTTGTATTCTTTGTGTATATCATTTTCTCAGTTTGTTTCATTCTGCATCAGATCGTTCAGATCTTCCTATGTGTCTCTATTCACATATATATATATACACATACATACACACACACACACACACACATATATATATATATATATATATATATATAATATTTGTTACTTTGTATTGCAGAGTAATATGCCACTACATTTATCAGCCAACTCTGATGATGGTCACCCACTTTCTTCACTTCCACAAAGAGTGTTGCTATGACTATTCTGTTATATATTGACTCTGGGTTGGGTTGGTTTTTTCCTTCTTTGTCTTTGACTTCCTTGAAGTTTATGTGAAGTAGTAGGAGTGTTGGGTCTAAGGATAGAGACAGCTTAATCTCCTATATTTTTCAGAAGGCAGTAATGGAAAGGGTGTCCATGACTGGATGAGCTCAATTGATTATAAAACACTTGTTTTCTTGAGCCCAAAGTCATGACACAAAGTGACACAAATCTATGCATCCTACAGGACAGACAAGCCAGAGAATACATACTGATAAGGGGTCATCTTTGTAGATTAAGAATAGCTCCATGTCCACTCTCTAACATTCCAATTCATCTGCCAAAGTGATATTCCTAAAACAAAGATCTGACCATGTCACCTCTCCTATCCAAAATCTTCAAATGGCTCCCTATTAGGGACATGATTAAACAACAACAATAACAATAATACATTCTGTCTCTCCCCCCGCCTTCCCCCCATTTTGTGGAACGTAAGATCCTTGAGGGTAAGGACAATTCCTCAACACTTTGGACACGTAATAGTCACTTAATAAATGTATGTTGAATTTTGTGAGAACTGATAAGAGCTGTACAAACCAATCAACAAGTATTTAATGTTCCAGGTATTGATCTAAGTACTGGGAAGAAAAAGACAAAAGTGAAACCTAGTAGTCTTCTGCCCTCAATAAGCTTACAATCTAATTGGGGAGCTAATATGTATGTATGTATACATACATATACACACATATATGGTGTGTATAAAACATTATATATATATGTATACTCAGAATATATAAAAAATGAATACAGGGTTGTTTAGGAAGGGAGTGCCCTAACAGGCAGTGGTGGGGAACCAGGAAAAATTTCATGGAGAAAATGGAGTTTGAACCGAATTTTGAAGGTGATCAAGGATTCCAGGAATTAGAGGTGAGGAAGAAGTGCATTCCAGACATGCGGGACAGCCAGCCAAGGGCATAGCTCACAGGTGGAGCAGAATTTGAATCTGTATCCTCTGTAGCTAGGTGGTGGTAGTGTAGTGGATAAATTGCAGGACCTGGAGTCAGGAAGATTCATCTTTTTCTTTTTTTCTTCTATTTTTTTTTCTTTTTTGGAGGGGGGAAGGCAGGGCAATTGGGGTTAAATGACTTGCCCAAGGTCACACACTAGATAAGTGTTAAATGTCTGAGGTAGGATTTGAACTCAGGTCCTCCTGACTCCAGGGCTGGTGCTCTATTCATTACACCACCTAGCCGATCCTGGAAGACTCATCTTCATGAGTTCAGATTTGACCTCAAATACTAGCTGTGTGACCCTGGGCAAGTCACTTAACCCTATTTGCCTCAGTTCCTTATCTGGAAAAAGAAATGGCAAACTATTCAAGTATCTTTTCTGAGAAAGCCCCAAATAGGGTCAAGAAGAGCAGGACAAAACTGAATAAAAAGCCTGACTCTAGGTCTGATCCTCTTCCTACTCTACCATGATTCACCCTCACATTAGGAAACTAATAGCAAGGTAGAAAACAGGAAGAGATGGGATTAAGGGGGCATGGGAAGAAGTTGGTCTTGGTGAGGAGGAAGCCACCTTTTCATCAGACTGAAGTAATCGAGGAAATAGCAGGGGATGATGTCAAGAGATGGGCACATGAGATAGTTCTTGAACTCATATTTTTTTTCTATAAATTATAAGTGAGGCCTCAAGTGAGGAGGGTTTAAATCTCCCCTCAAGGGAGAGAGAGAGAGAGAGAGAGAGAGAGAGAGAGAGAGAGAGAGAGAGAGCTATTGGAGACTTGACAAGATCTTCATGTAAGGATTGTGACCTTGTATGACAGACTAAAGCCAAAAGAGATCAATAAATGAAATGTGCTCCACAATAATCAAATCTCCAACCCTTACACCCAGACTTTGGTTCAGAGTTCTTCTGGCCCCATGTAATGGAAATACAAATTTAAAGATCTTCCCAGCCCATAGGCCCTTTGGTAAGCTTAAGAGACTCTGAGAACCCTCCTTAATTTGAAAATATACTCTGTCCACTAATAGGCTGAATGTGGTCACATGGAGCATGTGGCAGGAGGCTTGGTTTTCAGGAATGCCTACACCTTGATGCTGTGTGATTGGGCAGTGGGTCAAGAGGGTGGTTACATTCTCTGACCCAGGAGAAGGCTTTATAATCCCTGATGTGAGGCTTTGCTTTGGGGCTCACTTTGAGAAGTGTTGTGTGATTTGACCAGATGAGACTCTGGGCAGCCACTGAGAGCCCCCCGGCTTTGAAAACCCAGATGTTGATGCTTCCCTCTCTGGTAACTATGATTTGGTATTGATGTAATGTTTGGGCAGTTTGGAAGCCTGTCTGCTTGATCTGTTTGTTTCTCTGTCTTGTAAGTTCTGTCTGTATACTCTGAAGTTCAGGGTACTGACCTTTTCCCCCTGAACTAGGTAAATATGTGTTTGATTGATTAAAGTCAGCTTGTTAACCCATTTTGATTTGCTTTCCTTTAGAAAAACAGGTCTAAGAACCTGTGTTGGCAGCCATCCTGGGGATGTTGGGGTGCTTGGTGCTACACCCCGTTAGTTCATCAGTTAATGACACCAGTAGGTCATGAACTAACCTTTACCCTAATCCTTCCTTGTTTAGGTGGATGAATTGAATTCTGTGAGTCTGAGGTTTGAACTTAAACTTCTTGGCCCACAGAGAGGGAAATTGACCAAAGCTGAGTCTTACCCAAAGAGTTTATAGGTTAGAAATTGACCTTGAGGTCAATTGTCCTCTCATTCTCATCTCCAGGCTCCAGTCTCCTCACTTATAGTTTGGATTTTGTTTTGTTTTGTTTTTGGAGGCATTCAGTTAAATGACTTGCCCAGAGTCACATAGCTAGTAAGTATCTGAGACTGGATTTGAGCTCAGGTCCTCCTAACTCCAGAGCCAGTGCTCTATCTACTGTAGCCCCAACTTATAGTTTGAATAATATCATGTGTGTGTGAAGACTAATATAACATATATTTATAAATATATATTCCTTTTCAAAAATATATAATATCTATTTTCTCAGTCCCCATAGTCCAAGGGCAGACTATCTTCTGCCAAGATCCACATACAGATGCACAGATAACGTACTCATTATATCGTACATTCTCTGCACCCAGAACATCTCCTCATTTGGAAACAATTCTCATTTGGGCCTGGGAACATGGGAGATGCTCTGCTGGATGCTGTTTCAGTGGGCAGAAAGCAAAGAGCTGGAGGGGAGCCGAGCTGAGTTGGGATGTTACTGCCTAAAATACCCAGCAGGGGGCGTACTCACCCTTTCAGTTGTCATCTGTGGGGGTTGTGATTGGCAAGCCAAGGCGGGGGTGACTGTGTCTTGGCCCCAGCCCTAGAGTGGATCTGAGCGAGGGAAGGAGGAAAGGAAGGAGGGAGGGAGCTGTTCCTGGGAGGGCCTGTCACATCCCAGCTCAGAGCATCAGTAGAACATGGAATTGCTACAAAGCTGGCACGACCCATCCCCTGGGGACCAGGCTGGCTGGGGTGGAAAGTGGAGAAGGGGGTCCTGAGCCTATAGGTTTTGGGGAATTCAAATCTTCTTGGGATGGGGATTGGGGATGGGCTGGTATGTATGGGTGGGAATGATAGGCATTCTTATCCTAAAGGGAATGATAGAATCATAGAATTTAGATTTAGAATGGGAAAGGACCTGAGCAGTTAATCCCCTTATTTTACAGAAGAGGAAACTGAAGCCCAAAGAGAAGTGACTTTCCCAAGGTCACACAGCTGGCAGGATTTGAACCAAGGGTGTTATAGAAGATTGTTAGCCCTGGAGTTAGAGGATCTGGGTTTAAATCTGCCCTGTCACTTACTAGCTAGCTACATGACCCTTGGTGAATCACTTAACTTATATTGGCCTTAGTTTTCTCAATTATAAAATCTAGGGGTTAGAATAAATGGTTTCCAAGGTCCCTTCCAGTTCAGGACCTATGACCCTACAATGATGATTCCATAGCCTCAGCCCATTCCATTGCCCCATGCTGCCTTAGATCAGAAGGATTAGAAATGAGATAGGGAGACACATGCTCTTCTAGTCAGGTAGGGGAAGGTCAATCACTCAGTTGATAAGCATTTATTAAGCACCTACTATGTACCAGACACTGTGCTAAGCTCTGAGAATTCTGAGTAAGGCAAAAAACAAACCCAGTCCCCAACTTCAAATTTGCTTTCACTAACTAATGGGAGGAAATAACATGCCAACAACCCAACAGACAACCCCCATCCAGGAAAAATTAGTCAGGTTTAAAGAGCCAGTCCCCAGACTAGGGAGTCAGGAGCCCTGGGCTCTAGTTTCAGTTCTGCCACCAAGAAGTTATGTTTGGGCCCCAATTTCCTCATTTATAAAATGAAGGTGATAGAAAGGGGCTTGGTTTTGGAGTGAGGGGACCTGATTTTGAATGACAGTTTTATTCACCTATGTGGCCTTGGGAAAATCACTTAACCTCCTTAGGCCTCAGTTTCCTTATCTGTAAAAAGTTCCAGATGACCTCTGATGTTCCTTCTAGCTCTAAATCTTTTGTTCTGTGGCCAGATGACTTTTTAAAGTCCTATGAATCTATAGTAAGGCCACCTGTAATCTGAGCTAGTCTCTAAGAGGCGACAAATCTTACCATTTAATCATATTGCAGAGTTTTCTCTCCAAGTATATGACTTTTCCTAAATCCTTTGCTTCCCGGGTTTCTCCCAACTCTTCATGTCCTATGGGATCTGAGGCTGAGGGGTGTGGGTAAGGGACAGGTCCAGAATCCTAGACAGGCCTTTGGCATGTTGGGGTCCCAGGAACCATTGCCAAGCAGTTCTGATGCTTGGGGAAGGAGGTGGGACTTTTATTCTACTATATTTTGGGCGGGGCCTTCTCAGCTTCAAGAGCTGTCTTGAAGCAGAGAAAGTACCTAAGCATAATACTGGGAGTTGGGATTCCTGGGTCTATTTCTGGTTCTGATATTAATGAGGTACAGATAAATAAATCTTTCTTTCCAGCTTCAATTTCCCAACCTGTGAAATGAGATAAGAAGTCTGGGTTTTTAGGCAGGTGGGAAAAGGGGAAAGAACTTGTTGCCTCATCCTTAGGATACAGAGGAAGGCAGCAGCAGGACCCACATTTAGAGATGATGGGCATTCCCGGATGATTGTGTTATGTTGTTGGCAGGTGCAGAGGGCTTCAGATGAAGGGGTTGGGATTTCCCTTGCAAAGTGCATTCAAAAGGGTTAAGAGAGGAACTTGATCCATGGGAGTGTAGAGGAAGTCCCTGGAGCCTGACTTCATTGAAGGGTGTGGGTGTGGGTGTGGGTGTGGGTCAGGTAGGGGTAAAGGGAGGCACGGAAAGCCAAAACAGAAAAAAAAAGAAGTTGGGGAGGATAAGGGAGAATGGAGTTTAGGGATAGAGAGAAAAGGGCATGGGGGAGCTGGGGAGCTCTGCAGAATAAAGAGTGGTGATCGTCAGCTGATCTCTGGGTTGTTTTGGTTACAGATTTTTTTTTTTTAATATAATAGCTGTCCTCCCCGCTCCCCACCCTATGCGTTGTGTGGACTTCCCTATAGACAAAGACAGAAGCAACTGTCCACCTTGCTTGGCTGATCCCATATTAATTTCTTTGCTAGCATTAAATGATCTATGAGACTGGGAGATGATGAAAGGGTCTACATTTTGTGGGATGCAGCGTTTTTGTTGTCACGCATACATAAGGGCTAAAAGGGGCCCCGAGGTGGAGTCTGGGGCAGCCTACAGGCTTCTCATAGGGGAAGGAAGCTGATGGGTGGCACTCCTTGCTTCCCCTACTGAGCTGCTATGGAGGAAGATAAGACCAGTTAGGCAAGAGGAAGTGGGCTAGGGTCAGGTCTCTGCTCTGCTCCATAGAAGAGAACACAGTTACTGTCCCCAGTCCATCAGGGAGTTAGTGTAGGATGGAGGTGGGCTACCTTGGGAAGGGAGCCTAGTCACTGATCCCCAGGAGGTTTGGATGGGAGGTATGGATCGGGTCTAGGAGTTCTCATCCACGGTCCGGTGGACAGATGAGAAAGAGGGATCCAAGCACCACAGCCTTTGTCAGTGAAACTGCAAAGGATAACTTAATGGGAAGCTGGGGAGGAGGAAAGGAAAGGTCTCAAGGGGCCAAGATAAGGAAACTCTGAAAGAGGAGATAGGGGTATATGTTTGAGAGGTAATGATTACCTCACTTACATCTGATTTTCATGGGGAGGAAGAGCTGAGAAAGAGTGACTAGGTCACCTAGCAAATTTTGCTTATTCAAAACACCCAGTGCCTCTAGCTATTACCCTAAATCTGGTTCCCTCGGGCTGGCTCTTCCCTGTTCCCCTCCCCCTATAATCCTCTCCTATGTCCCTGTTCCTACCATTCAGGTCTGGACTGGGAGTAACAGGGCCTTGGTTTAAATTCCATCCTTGCCACTTACTATCTAGAGTGACCTCTGACAAGTCACCTTACCACCTTAGGCCTCAGTTTCCTCATCTGCAAAATAAGAAGGTTGGACAAGATGGCCTCTGAGTTCCCTTCGAACTCTCAATATATGATACCTAGGATCCTATGATGTCTCCTGGGAGCCGTCCTGTGCTTTTAACCTGACACCACGTTCTGTTCTTCCATTGTCCCAGCATTCTTTCTCTCTGAGGGTCTCACTGGGCCCCTTTGGGGGATCTTGAATCTGGCACCCCCAATCTAATTCTTTTGCTTTAGGATGATAGAGAAGGAGGAGAAGGAAGTCCTGAGGCAGGAAGTGTTGGGGGTGGAGGTTAGGGGGTGAGGGAGAAGGAAATTATGGCCTCCCCAGCAAGCGTTAGTAAAGTCATCCTAGACCATTTGGAGCTCCTCCTGCAGCCTGCCAATGTGAACAGGTGCTGGGGCAGCCACTGATTTGCAATGCAGATAGATACCTGGCTGCTGCCCCCAAACTTCGAGGATCTTATAAGAGGGTGCTCACTTCCGGACCGGGCTTCTTGGGGCAAGAGCAGCATGTGAGACAGGCTTCATTCTGCTCTGCCTCCTGCCCACCCACCACTGGCCCGAACTGCCTTCCTCATCCAACAGCATGTCTCTGCTCAATCCAGTCCTACTGCCCCCTGAGGTGAAGGGCTATCTCACCCGAGGAGAGCGCTTCATCAAGTGGGATGATGTGAGTGTGGGGAGGAGGCAGAATGGGGGGTCGGAATCTGGGGGGAACCAGCTGGGGGGGCTCTTTCTTAGCAGCCTGAGGTCAGGCTGGGAGGGAGACTGTCATGGCCCAGTAGTGGGAGATCAGTGGGTCCAGTCTGGCTTCTCCCAGCTCCCTTTGGGGCTGAGGGCTTCATCCAAGGCAAAGTGTGGGGTGTGCCTGTGGGTGTAAATGTGTTCCCCTCATCTGCAGATTCATCTGTTTGTGTCACTAGATGGTTGTAGCTGTATTCATATTGTGAGGAGGCATTTTTGAAACCATGTACATGTCTGTGTGATTGTGCTTGTGTGGTTCAAGCTTCTAACACTTCGTAAGTGTACTGGGTGCCAAGCACTGTAGGAGGGGTGAGGGATATAAAGACAGAATCAATATTCCTGCCTACAAGCAGTTTATATTCTTTTTTTTTTTTTTGGAGGGGCAAGGGAAGGCAATTGGGG
Source organism: Gymnobelideus leadbeateri (assembly GCA_011680675.1). Taxonomy (NCBI): domain Eukaryota; kingdom Metazoa; phylum Chordata; class Mammalia; order Diprotodontia; family Petauridae; genus Gymnobelideus; species Gymnobelideus leadbeateri. Next base: position 627,011 of record WOXC01005246.1, read on the forward strand.
TTAACTGACTTGCCCAAGGTCTCACGGCTAGTGTGTCAAGTGTCTGAGGCTGGATCTGAACTCAGGTCCTCCTGACTCCAGGACCAGTGCACTATTCACTGTACCTCCAAGCCACCCCAAGGAGCTTATATATTAATGGCATAGACAGATGTGCATACCTGAACATGTGCATGGCCACTCCATGGCAGTTACTGGAAAGGCAAGTCAGTCTCTATTAGTGATCTCAAAATATTTACCCGTATCTTCCCATTGCCAACTAGAAGACTAAAAATTATTCTCTGATTAGGGGTTGAATCAGGGTGGGGGACAGCAGAGAGGAGCACAAGGAAGGGAATAAGCATTTATATAGTACCTATTATATGCCAGCCACTGTGCTAAGATTTCATTTGAACTTCACAACAACCCTAGGAGGTAAGTGCTATTATTATATTATCCCCATTTCATAGTTCAAGAAACTGGGGCAGAGAGAGGTTAAGTGACTTGTCCAGGGTCACACAACTAGTAAATATCTGAGGCTGGATTTGGACTCAGGTCTTCCTGACTACAGTCCCAGGGCTCTATCCCTTGTGTATAAGGTTGGAATCCAGAGTCAGGCAGGGAGCTATAATGGAATCCCAGTTCCCTGTCTCCCAGTCTCATGTTCAGGATTCCCTTTCTACCCCTCCTGTTCAGTGGTCCTCTGGCTAGGATTCTGGCCCTCTACCTCTTCCTCTTCCAGAGTAGAGGGGTCACTGGGACCAGTGAGCAGGGGTTGCAAAGAGATGCTTTGCCTTGCTCGGCTCCCTCAGGCTACAGCTTGGTAGGGGAAGGGAGCAAATGGAGTGAGATCCTGGAAGACCCCCTGGTCCCCAGGGAGCAGGAGGCCTTCCTATACCCCCCATGCTGTCATAGCTAGTAAAGGGGAGAATCTGATAATGCTTTTCTTTGCTTCAGGGCTCAGCTTTCTTAAGTCTGTTCCATCGCCCTGAAAGAAGGAGAATTTGAGGGGCAGCTAGGTGGTACAGTGAATAGAGCACTGCCCCTGAAGTCAGGAAGACATGAGTTCAAATCCAACCTCAGACGCTTGACACTTACCTAGCTGTGTGACCTTGGGCAAGTCATTTAATCCCCCCTAAGCCCCACCCCAAAAGGAGAATTTGCTTCATTACCTACATGATACACCAGTTGAGACTTTGGTCTGCTTGTACCTCTACAATATATCCCTGATTCTTCACATCCCCCTAACCCTGCTGTGTCTCCCTATAATTTGTCCTCTTTCCAACCCCCTAAAACTTCTTTGTTTGGGCTACTAACAAGAAAACCAGGAACTGTGCTCTGAGGAAGCAGTGGGAGGAAGAAGAAATGGGAGGGTGGCTGCAGGGCCTGGGGAGCTGGAAGGGTGTGGAAAGATCAGACATGAGGCCAGGGTGCCAGGGTGGACCCGAGAAATCCTCTCTCTAAGGGAGGTTCTTCTGGCTCTCTTGAAATCAAAGCTGTGCACCAAACTCCCTGAGCCCCCTGAATCCTGGAGAAAGAGAAGAGAGGCCCAGTTAGGGCAGCTCTCCTAGACCTTGGGATGTAGATCACTTGCTCTTGGTCAGAAGCTTCCTTCCTGATGGCATGAGGTCACAGGATCAAAGTAGCCCCAAGGGACCTCCAAGGTCCTTTAGGCCAACCCCCATATATAGTATAGCATAGAATCATAGATTTAGAGTTGAAAAGAACCTATCATTTCACCTGATTCAATTCCTGCATTTTATAAATGCAGAAACAGAGGACCAGAGAAGTTGGTACCTGCCAAGGTCACATGGGGCGTTAGTGGCCTAAGACCCGAGTCCAGCATTCTTTGGTCTGAATCGATAGAAGGACTGATAATCTATCAGACAAGAAGTCTGAGGCACTGGGCCTCTCTAGTCAGTATCACTTTGAATGAGAGTGAGTCTGGTCCCCTTGGTGACAGGCCTTGTCCCCTGAGGTATAGGAGTAAGGGAGGGGATAAGGTTATTTTATGGGGGAGAAAGGGGAAGAACCATTGAGTAAGAAGAGGTGATAGGGGTTTACAGAAATCAGACCACTTTGCTAATGGTCCCTCACCTGTGAATTGAACAAAGAAACATTTATTAAGCACCTACTTCATTCAGGGCACTATGCTAGTCAACAGGTGGCTGGCATACAGTGAGACAAAGGACACATCCCTTCTTTGGGAGGCATTGTTGGTATAATGCAAAAAGCATTGGAGTCCGGAGCTTGGGTTGAAATCCCAGCTCTTCCACTTTCTACAGTTATCACATCCAGGATAGGGGCACAGTGCCCCCATAAGCTAGAAAATCCATGTAAATTTTTGGCTGTCCCTTTGTACCAGAGAAGAAATCTGAATTTTTTCTTTTTCTTTGATAAGGTATTTACAGTACCTTATTGTAAAATTGGAGTCAAGTTTTTGGTCATAGGCTCTGTATCATCTGCTGGCCTTCGTGTGCTGTCTGTGGCTTCTGCAAAACTCCAAAATATTTCCATTTAATTTCTTATAAACTGACCCGAGATATATAGAAACCTCAATGCAGAAAGTTGAGATGTGAAAGAGATAAGTGTACTTGTTGTGGGCCTTGGTCAAGTTGCTTCACTTTTTCTTGACCTCAGTTTACTTATGGGTAAAATGTGGAGGAGGGGGGTGGCTAGTTGGTGCAGTGAATAGAACACTGACCCTGGAGTCAGGAGGATCTGAGTTCAAATCTGGCCTCAGAGACATGAGTGCCTTAAGTGACCTTGGGCAAGTCACTTAACCCCAATTGCCCTGTCTTCCCCCCTCCAAAAAGAAAAAAAAATGGGGAAGAGCGGGTGGGATTAGATATCCTTTGAGCTCTAAATCTATTGATTATATGATTCCCTACCGCATAGCTGGCAGGACAGGACATTCATAAAAAGATAGCTAAAAGATGCTTGGTATAATTAAGAGGCAAATGAGTGAGAAGCAATGATAACAACAGCCAGCATTTGCATGATGCTTTAAGTTTTGCAAAGCACTTTACAAATATTATCTCATTTTATTTGCATGCAAATAGTAATGATTTGTTTCCTCTCTGCCCAGGCTTATTCCCTCCATTTCTTTTTTTGTCTTGTTGGTAAGGAGGTTCAGAACTTTATGGAATAATAGTGATGGCAGTGGACACCCTTACTTCATCCTAGATTACATTGGAAAGGCCTCTATTATTTTTCCATTACAGGCAAAGCTAGTTTTGATTTTGTTTTCCATAGTTTTTCTTAAAATCGTATTAAAGAAAGGTTAATTTATTCCTATGCTTTCTAGTATTTCTAAATAAAACTACCTGTTATATTTTGTCAACAGCTTTTCCATATTTATTGTTTTTGTGATCAGTATGGCCTATTTTATTTATCATTTTCTTAATGTTGAACCAACCCTGAATTCTAACAGTCATAGTGGATTATCTGGTGACAAGATCATCCACTGACAGTAGCCTTTTTGTTAATATTTTATTTCATATTTTTATATCAATATTTACTAGAAATATTGGTCTATATGTTTTTCATTCTGTTTTAACTTTCCTGGGTTAAGTATTAGGACTGCATTGTTTCATAGAAAATTTGGAAGGATACTGTCTTTTTTTCCTGTTTTTGAAACAATTCATATAGCATTGGGGTTAGCTGTTTTTGGAGTGATTGATGGAATTTGTTAGTAAATCCATCTGAGCCCAAGTTTTTTCATTGGGAGTCCATTCATAGCTTGCTCAATTACTTTTTCTGAGACTGAGTTATTCTGCACTAGGTAATACAGCGGATAGAGCATTGGGCTTGGAATCAGGAAGACTCATCTTCTTGAGCTCAAATCTGGCCTCAGACATTTACTAGCTGAGTGACCCTGGGAAAGTCACTTAACCTTGTTTGCCTCAGTTTCCTCATCTGTAAAATGAGCTGGAGAAGGAAATGGCAAACTGCTGTAGTGTCTCTGCCAAGAAAACCCCAAATGGGGTCATGAAGAATCAGACACAAACCAAATGACAATGAAAATTAAAATTCCTCATTCTGTTAATCTATGTATTTTATATATTTTTTTTATATTTTTATATTTATATTTGTTTCATTTAAGCTAGCCATCTTCATTCTGGGATGTTCCGGCTCAAGCTCATTTGCCTGTCCCTCAATCCCAGGCTTACTTTCAGCTAATTAAGAAGCCTCCTAAATACTGTTGGGCTTTTGTTGCCCCACATACATTATTAATCATTTGCCCAACTAGATTTCCCTTCCCTCTACCTCTTTCCACCAAAATGGTTTCATGCAGGAAATAAGATGAATTTAAGTATCACAGGGTCTCAGCATTAGAAGTGATCTTTTAGACCTCAACAGGAATCCCCTCTACTGTGTCTCCAACAAATGACCATCCAGACCTTTAGTGAAGGCGGCTGGGAAATCACTCTTGTCTAAGAGAGTTAGATTTTGGACAGCTCAAATTGTTAGACAGTTTTCTCTTATATCAAAGCTGAAATCTTTATTCTTTTCACTTTGCCCAAAGTGTAAGATATAATCAGCTTTCCCCATCACCTTGAAAATAGGTTACAACACACAAAGTCAAGTCAAGAACATTTATGAAGTGCCTATTATGTGCCAAGTATTGCGTTAAGCTCTAGGGATGCAAAGAAGGGTGAAAGCTGGAGAGCTTTTGTTCTGAAGGAGCTTACAGGCTATAGGGGGAGACAACATACAAACAACCATATATGAACAAGATATAGACAGGATGCATTGAAGAATATTTCTGAGGGAAGGTACTAGGGGATCAGAGGAGGCTGCTTGTACACAGTAAAGGAATTCAGGGAAGCTGGGGGCAGAGATGAGGATGGAAAGGATCCCAAGCATGGGAGATAGTGAAAATGCCCTGACTGAGGAAATGGAGCATCATTTGGGAGAGGGACAGCAAAGAAGGCCAGTTACATGGACTCACAGAGTGTATGGAGGGGAGTGAGATGTAAGAAGACTGTAAAGTTAGTGAGAGGAATGAAAGACCTCAAGAGACAGAGTTTCTGAGTAATTAACAATTTGTTCATTAGGCTAGCCAGTAATTAATTGACAGTCAGTGGTTTCTCTCAGTAACCAAAGACCCCCAATGGATGAATAGGTAGGCTTTAGTTCTGCCTGCTGAGAATATGGCTTGATTGTAAGACTCAGCAGCCTCCAACAATCTAGACAGAGGAATCCGTTTCCAGCTAGATCTCTCTGGTTAGTTTTCTCCTTGATGAGCTGGGCCACCCTAAACTCCAATGAGGAGTACAAGGACAGGGACTCTTTTCTCCAGGGTAAGAACTCATCCAGATTGGATTCCTTTTATACTCTAAACAGAAGTTAGCTTTCCTAATTGAGTGGAGGTCCTGTCCAAGCTTGAAGAGCATGTTCCTGGAGGACTAGAAATAATCTCATCAGTCACTCATGTCCTTCAGAGACATTGAAAGAGCTGGACCTTCATGAGGACTTAATGAGGAAAGAAAAGGAAAAAGAAGCCTGGATTCCAACTTAATAATTGGTTATTAATATGATAGTATAATAATAATTTCTCTCAGTAGGAAGGGGTCAGATTATGAGGGGCCATCAAAGCCAAATAGAGAATTGTACATTTGATCCTGGAGGTAACAGGGAGGTACAAGAGTTTATTGAATGGGGGGATGACATGACCTTTCATAGGGTGCTAAAAGACTTCAGATGAGGGAAAGTTCTCTCCACTAGGGATGGTCAAAGAATACTTCAGGGAGGAGGTGGGGCTGGAACTGGACCTTGAATAAAGAATGGGGCTTAGAAAACTGCAGGATGGTATGTAGCAAATTGAATGCTGGACTTGGAGTCAGGAAGACCTCAGTTCAAATCCCACCTTCAACGCCTACTAGCCATTGTTGTGGTTGTTGTTCAACCTTCGTTTTTTGAAGAGGACCAATGACATCATGGGTGACGTCTTGACTTGTGAATGAATTGGATTTAATTGAGGCAGGGTTACACAAAGTCATTAGCCTCACTCTCTCTTCCTGGCAAGACAAAAGTCAAGACCACTGGCCTTGCAGGGTTCAGGATGAAGTGGATGCCTGACCAAGCTCCATAGCACCTACTAGCTCCATGACTAGAAAAGTGACAGCCTAGCTGGTGCTTCGTTTCCTTATCTGTAAAATGGGAGTGGTAATACCCATAAAGCCTGCTTTATAAGGATGTGAATTTTATTTTGCAAACTTAGAAGTGTTCTATATATGCATATATGCCATCTTTGTCCTATATATGTGTAATAATAATGATAATAAATAAAAACATTATATAATATATGAAATATATTACATAAAAACATATTATATTACAAATATATAAATAAAAAATAAATAATGGCGGCTAGGTGGTGCAGTGAATAGAGTACTGGCCCTGGAGTCAGTAGGACCTGAGTTCAAATCTGGCCTCAGACACTTGACACACTTACTAGCCGTGTGACCTTGGGCAAGTTACTTAACCCCAATCGCTCTGCCTTCCCCACTCCAAAAAAGCAAATAAATAAATAAAAGCTAACATTTATATAATGCTTACTATGTGCCAGGATCTGTGCTAAGAGCTTTACAATTATCACCTCATTTGATCCTCACAACAACCCTGGGAGGAGGGCACTATTATTATGCCCATTTTACAGATGAAGAAATGGAAATGTTTGTGTGTATGTGTATATGCATGCATGTATATGTATATATGTATATGTATATGCATGCATGTATGTATATACATGTAGGTGTCTATTATATGAGATTAATACAAACAAAGATGTGGAGGTGCAAATGTTTGTGGCATATTTGTTTGACACTGAAATGGGTCAAGAGTGTTTATTTTATCATGTGATATAAGGTTAGAAAAATAAGGGCCAGACTGAAGAGGATTATGGGTGAAAGGCTAGGGTACTTTACTCCAGTGGTTTCCAAACTTTTTTGATGATATATCCCTATCAATTAAAAAAATTGTACATAAAAACACAATATGTGTTTATTTACCAATTTATAAATTATATATAATGTACAACATATATATTCTATTTTATTTATATATGATATATATTATGTATACTATGATGATATATTATTTGTATAATATATAACATTATAATATATTTTGTTTATATATAATATAGATCATATAATATAATGCTATATGTCATTTATATATAATCTATGACATGATATATAATTCATAGTATATAACATTTATACATAATGTTAGATTTTATATATATTTGATTCTATGTATTTTGTATATTTGCTTAGTTCTACATTATATACCTTTATAGCATGGCACATTGGATAGAGAGCTGCCTCTGGAGGCAGAAAGCCCTGAGATCGATTGCTTGACATATGCTAGCTGTGTGACTCTGGGCATTTCACCTCTCTGAGTCCCAGGAAGCTCTCTAGGACCATAAGTCACAGAGGAGTTGCAGGTCTGCATTGGTAGAGGGAGGTTCATCATTCATTATTCCCCAGATGAGGAAACACCTACCCCTGATGCAGATTTGCAGCAACATCAATGAAATGCCAGGTCTGTTTCCTCTCCCTATCTGTATTTGTGTGCTGTAGTACTATTAATCATGTACATTATAAAACTCACATAAAAATAGACATTTAAAAGGATGAGATGAAGATGAAATCATTTTTGATTATTGAATCAATAGGGAGCAACTGGAGTGTATCAAGCAGGAGAGTGACTTGGCCAGAGCCAAGATCTGGGAATTTCAATTTAGCTTCCTTGTGGAGGGTGGGCTAGAGCTGGGGGAAGCCTAGAAATAAGATCAATTAGGAGGCTATTGTAATAGATTTGGGCCTGTTGAGGGGCCAGAGAAGTCAAGAGGGACTGTGGAGGGTTGCTAACCTGGGAAACTAGAAGTATGACTCTATCCCGGACCAAAATAGGGATGTTCAGGAGACGGTTGTATGTTTTGAGAAAGATAGTAAATGTGGTATTTACAATGCAGTTCACAATTTCTTCATGCCTGCTTACTCTTTGCAACTCATTCTTTTCCACCCGAAAGGTAAAGGACATGGGGGAGGGCTCTTACTCATTAATTACTACCCTGGAGTGCAGAGCCCACTTCCTGAGGGACCCCTGCCGCAGACAAGGATGGATCTGGGGGCAGGGTTTGGGGATGCTGAGGATTGGAGAGGGGAAAAGGGATTTTGCTTGTGAGGCTGCTGTGGAGGTCTGGGTAATGCTTAGGGGAGAGAGTGTCCAACAGAAAAGGGTTATGGGCTGTGTCAAGAGCTACAGAGAGACCAGATGCGGAGACAGATGAGGATCTTTTGAGTAAAGGCCATGAGATAGGGCAATTAAGAGATCACTAGTAACATTAGAGAGAATAATCTCAGGTGAATGATGGAGTCCAAAGCCAGACTGCAGAGGGATTAGGAGTTAGAAGACAGAGGCTCCAAGTCAGACAGCTTTCTCCATGAATTTAGCTGAGAAAAGGAGAAGAGATATACAACTATTGCTAGAGAGTACAGTCAGATTAAGGATGAGAGAGATATGAGAATGTTTATGGGCAGCAGGGAAAGAGCCAGCAGATAAGGAGATTAGACGAGAAGAGAGACTCTCTCATCTGAAGAGTGAAAGTAGGGTTGATTCTGTTAGAGAAGAAATATGGGATTAAGTATGCACAGAGGGGGTTTTACCTTGGCAAAGAAAAGAACTATCTTTTTATGAGAGAGCTGGAGTCAAGAACAAACCTCATAGTGCCTTGAAGCAGTTCAGCTTGGCCTAAGGAAGAGAGAAGGGTAAAGGGTAAAGGATAAAGTGGGGATGGGTAGGGGAGGAGATGGAGGAAGGTGGGTGCTGGACTGTAGAGCTGAGCTCCTTTCTCTCCAGGAGACTTCAGTGGCATCCCCCGTCATCCTTCGAGTGGATCCCAATGGCTATTACTTGTACTGGACATATCAAAGCAAGGTGAGGGTCCTTAACCCTTTTCCCTCTGCTTTTGCATACAACTTTAAGCTTATTCCAACAGGAGAGAGTTCAAAGGCGCATGTGGAAGAGAGAAGTCTCAGAGGGAGCTAAGCTACAGAAGGTCAACTCTCAGGCTTCCCACCGGAACAGAAGGAAAAGGACTGCCTGGTCCCTGCCTCTGGGCAGAGCTGGAATCTAGACCCAGAGACATTGCCCAGATGATCAGCTCTGAGTAGGGAGTCAGGGTGCCACTTCCTCTCAAAGAACAGCTGGAAACCTGCCTGGACCCCAGCATCCTTGGGAAGGAGAGGACTGGGTTTGGGGTGATCTGACAAACAAAATGTGGGGAAAAGTCCACAAAGGGATGATCTGAGCCAGGCACCACCAGGATGACTGAAGGGAGGAAAAGAGAAGCCAGCACAAAGCCCAGAGATCGAAGGAGTGGATGCCCCCCCTTAGGTCCCCACATAGGCCAAACAGCAAGATTTTAGAGTGAAAGAGGCAATAAAAATCATTTAGAGTAGCAGGCCCTCATTTTACAAACGAGGCATCTAAGGTTCAGAGAGGGCAATGACTTGTCCAAGGTAACGCAGCTAATTAGTGACTGAGCTTGGGTCAGATCCTAAATTTTCTACCCCCCGAGTCAGAGTTCTACCCTTTAGTCAGCTCTAAAGGGAAGAAAGGAAGAGTGGGGCAAGATAAGACTGATCAAATAGCTATTAAGAAGAGAAAAGGGGAAGAAATCCAGAAACAGGAGGGCTGTTCCATGGTCCGCTCTAAGTACACCATCCATTTCTAGGAAGAAAAGGGGTTTGGATATCTATAATCAGACTTGCCTTACCCAGAGGATGTATTTGAACAGATCATTTTTCGGGGCTTTGATAGCCCCACTCTATCATTCTAACTTTGTCTCACTCCTTTCTATCTCTATCTTCTTTTCAAACCTGGATTATCCCAGGAGATGGAGTTCCTGGATGTCACCAGCGTTCGGGACACTCGGTTCGGAAAGTTTGCTAAGATGCCCAAGGTAAATAAGGCTGTGTGGGTCCTGCTGGGGCAGGAGAAGAAGAAGGGAAGGTCTCAAAGCTAAAGTACAGAGAAGAAATTGAGCCAAAGGCATAGAATAAGGGGTGGGTGGGGAGTAGACCCTGGAGCAGGTTGGGGCTGGAATACCTGAAATTCTGAGCAAGAAGGAAATTTTCCCGGGCTAGGTGGCAAGAACTAGATCCAGGGCCTAACAGAATATATTCTCAGATGCCTGTATCATTCTTCCATCCTTGGCTTTTCCTCAAGCTTTTGGGGAGATGCTGTCATTTCTTCCTCTCATGAAAAATAAATGGACAAGGAGCTGGGAGAGAAGGTCAGGGAGGAAATAGAGATTGATAGTTTTGTCTAGAGTTTATCTCTGCAAACCACCCCTGCCCCTGGAGCTCCCCAGACTTGACCAGAGTCCCCTGGTTGCTGCCTACATAAGGCTTCACTTACATATGTAGGAACCCTTGTTTGGGCTGTGTAGGTGAGACGGTTAGGGAAATTTGGGGAAGGGGAGGAGTAGTGAGCTTGGTTCCCAGGGATAGGGAAACAGGACCCCCGAAGGTAGTCTGACACCTTGGCAAACCTCTCTCACACTGGTTGTTCCAGCTCTCCCTTCCCTCCTCCCTTTTGATAATGAAGGAGAGAACAGGAGATGGTTCTCAGGAAGGGCTGGAGGGATGTGTTGTTTAGGGCCTCCCCTGAACTGGGTAGGATGTCTTTGATGGATGAAATCCTTGGGAGAGGAGCTGAGAATGATGTGCTGCTAGGGTTGGGGTGGGGGAAAGTCTCCTAGCTTGCCCCTACACTTCAAACTGTTTCTGAATGGGGCTGTTGCAGACCCAGAAACTTCGGGAGGTTTTCAACTTGGATTTCCCTGACAACACCTTCCTGCTGAAGACACTGACTGTGGTGTCTGGCCCAGACATGGTGGACCTGACCTTCCATAACTTTGTCTCCTACAAAGAGAATGTCAGCAAGGTTTGTGTGTGTGTGAGAGAGAGAGAGAGGGGTGAGGAGGGGCAACTAGGTGGTGCAGTTGATAAAGCTCCAGCTCTGTAGAGAGGAAGACCTGGGAGTTCAAGTCCAACGTCAGACACTTATTAGCTGTGTGACCCTGGTCAAGTCACTTAACCTCAATGGCTCCCCGCCCCCCAAAAAAAGGTTGTGAGGAAAGGTCCCAGGCCCAGGATACAGTGTACTGGCTCATAAGAGGAGAGGGCAGCCTGCCAACTTTAGAATAGGCAATCCTAGGGGAACCTGTGGCCCTCTAGGTCCTTGGGTGTAGTCTTTTGATTGAGTCTAAATTTTACAGAACTAATTCTTTTATTAAGTGGATTTGTTCTGTGAAGTTTGGATCCAGTCAAAGGCCTCAAGGCCTCAGGCCCCCCACCCTTCATGAGAGCCCTTGGTCTCAGTTCAGAAGAACAGGCAGAAGAAGGAGCATCACTTTGGGATTATGATGGGTCCTGGACCCTGCTCTCTCATCTCTTGCCTCCCATAGGACTGGGCTGAAGATGTTCTGGCCTTGGCTAAGAACCCATTAACATCCAATGCCCCTCGAAGCAGGTTCCTGGATAAAATGTGAGTGATTCTCTCTCCTTTTCCCACTGTTCATAATTACTCCCACCTTACCCATGAGGCTTTTGCTGCAAAGTCTCTGCAGAGTGTGTGTGTGTGTGTGTGTGTGTGTGTGTGTGTGTGTGTATGTTGGGGGAGGGACAGGAGGAAGGAGGGATGAGAAACTAGGACCTCACAGGTTGATCTCCTTTCACCCCAGCCTAGTAAAGCTCAAGATGCAGCTCAATCCAGAAGGAAAAATCCCTGTGAAGAAGTAAGTGCAAGAAATTCCCATCACCCTAGTGCCCCTCTCTCCTCTTTCCCCTCTCTCCTCCTCCACCCCCCTCCTCCCTCTCCTCATCTCTCTTCCTTCTCCTGACCCCTTCCCCAGTTCGTACCATTCCTCTGCCTCTTCCCCTTTCAGTTTTTTCCAGATGTTTCCTGCAGACCGAAAACGAGTAGAGGCTGCCCTCAGTGCCTGTCACCTCCCCAAGGGCAAAGTGAGTAGGAACTTCTCTCCCCACAGCATCCTCTCTTTACCCCACCCCGTCCTCAGCTCCTCTAGCGGTCACTGGCTGCATGGCCATTGAGAACCCTATGGGGGAGCACTGCAGCCAACTTTATTGATGGCAACTTATGTACATTTTCTTTATTTCTTCATTTCTTTCTTTATGTAAATTTACATGTACCTATCCTCACCTTTCTCTACCGATTCTCAGCTCTCATTTCTTACAAATAATGATAATGGTGACAATTTTAAAAGATAGTGCTTTAAAATTTGCGTTGCACTTTCCATATGTTATCTTATTTCATCCTCACAATAGCCCTGTCAGGTATTTTGCTGTTATCATTCCCATTTACAGAAGAGGAAACTGAGGTTAAAAGAATGCAGGTCTTCCTGACTGCAGCTCAATACTCCATCCTTCCTAGCCATGTTCCCTTTCATACAAAGATGGCCCTCCTGATCCTACCTTCCTTAAGGAACATACTTTGAGTTATGGCTTTTTTTTTTTGAGGGGGGAAGGACAAGGCAATGGGGGTTAAGTGACTTGCCCAAGGTCACACAGCCAGTGTGTCAAGGGTCTGAGGCTGGATTTGAACTCAGGTCCTCCTAACTCCAGGGTGAGTTATGTTTTCAAGTAGTGGATTTGGTAGAGAAGGATCTAGGGATCTAGGGACCAAAGTCCAGCTAATTGTGGTTTATCAGTCCTTACTTATCTGTGTGATAAGAGGACTTGGTCCAGATTAGTGATGTTAGACTCAAAGAGAAAGGGGGGGAAGGGTGCACTAAACCACACACAAAGATCCCGGTGTACCACATATTCACTTTAGAAAACATGTATTTATTTACATATTTATTTATTAATAAATCAACACACCCAAATGATATAGGAATTACATTTTGATCTGGTTCAGGCTGCACCAGGGAATGTTGTGAGACATATGAGGGCCTTGTGTTTGACAACTCTGGTCTAGATCAAAATGTGGTCCTCAAAATGTGGCTTCTGGGGTCTTTGAGGCACTTTCCAAGAATTCACAAGGCCAAACTATTTTCATGATACTAAGATGGTTTTTTTTTTGGAGTGGAGGAAGGTAGGGCAGTTGGAGTGAAGTGACTTGCCCAAGGTCACACAGCTAGTTAAGCCAAATTTGAACTCAGGTCCTCCTGACTCCAGGGCCAGTGCTCTATTCACTTCGACAGATACTAAGACATTTGAAGGCTGCTGGGGACTCAGTTGGATAGAGCACTGGGCTGGGAGGCAGGAAGACCTGAGTTCAACTCGATTTTGAGACACTTACTAGCTGGGTGACCCTGGGCAAGTCACTTAACTTCCACCAGCCTCAGTTTCCTCAATTGTAAAATGGGGACATTAACCACCTCTACCTCCAGGTTGTTGTGAGGATCAAATGAGATAAGTTGTAAGATGCTTTGCACAGTGCCTGGCACTTAGTACATGCGTATTCCCTTGCCTTGCACATGTAGAGACTCTAAATGCCCCGTGGACTGGAATTGAGACAATACCCTGAAAAACATTTTGGGAAGGTTGATCTCAAAGAAGATACATAAGAAGATGCTTCCCTCCCTGCCCTGCCCTCTGCTGACGTGCAGAGCTGGGGATCCACAGATGGGACACTGGCATATTTCTGATGTATTGATTAGTTTTGTTGAATATTTTTTCTCTTCCCTTTTTTCCTTTAAAACATTTGTACTAGGGATGTCTCTCTGGGCAAGAGGAAGGAAAGTAATCTAGGTGAGGCAAAACCAAAAAGAAATCAGTAAAAATCTAGTTTTAAAAAATACTTTTGAGAAATATAAATAATACTATATGGATTATTATAGCCTTTATTTTTATTCTACAGAAACTAACATAGAGCCTCAAATGTAATAGGTACTCAGTAGCTATTTGTTAATTGATTGGAAATGGAAGCTTCTTCCTCCTCTAACCTCAGTTAGTCCCTCATATTTGGTACCTTACATCTTTACTGCACTGATCAGGGGTACGTTCTTTCTATCTTAAACTTTTTTTTTAATTCATTTTAAGCTTAAATACAAAAAGACAGAAAACCATTTCCATGTACACAGTGTAACACAAAGAGAGGATTCAATATGAAACCATGAATTTTCATTTCACAGTTTTTGCTTTTTTCGAAATACTATTAATAAATATTATACATTGTTTTCTTTTTTAAAACTAGGAATAGCTTTACCCATTTATTTATTTTGCTTTTTGTAGTGGGGAAGGCAGGGCAATTGGGATTAAATGACTTTCCCAAGGTCACACAGCTAGTAAGTGTTAAGGTCTGAGGATTTGTAAGTGTTAAGTATAACACTAGTAAGTGTTAAGGTCTGAGGATTTGAACTCAGGTCCTCCTGACTCCAGGGCTGGTGCTCTATTCACTGTGCCACCTAGCCACCCCTTCACATTGTTTTCAAAGCTACCCTGTTTTTCAATGCTTCTTTCTGAGTTTTCTTTTGTAGTTTAAAAATTTTTTTTCCCTCCTCCCCTGTCGGGCACTAGGGAAGGCCACGATTAGACACAGATATGTATGTATGTATGTATGTATGCATGCATGTATATGTGTATGAGTGTGTGTGTGTATAAAACCATACTACACATACTTCTTTTCATCCATTCTTCCTCTGGAGATAGATAGCATCTTCCTTCATAGGTCCTTTGTAGTTGATTTGAGTATTTATAATAATCAGAATAACTTAGTCATTCATAATTATTCTTCAGACAATATTGCTGTTACTGTATACATTGTCTTGTTTCTGCTCATTTCACTCTTCGTTATTTCCAGCAAGTTTTCCCATGTTTTTTCTAATATCAACCAGTTCATCATTCCTAATAGCACAGTAGTTTTCCAGTACAGTCGTATACTACAGCTTGTTTAGCCATTCCCTAACTGATGGGCATCCCCTCAATTTCCAGTTCTTTGCCACCACAAAGACAGTTGCTATAAGTATTTTAGAACATATAATATCTTTTCCTTTTTCTCTGATCACCTTGGGAAACAGACCTAATAGTGGTATTGCTGGGTCAAAGGGTACACAGTTTTGTAACTCTTTGGGCAGGGAGGTTTCCGAAGGGGAGGAATTGGTAGAGAGTTTGTTGATAACCTATTTGTCCCCTTTTCTTCCCAACCCTAGAATGATTCCATCAACCCTGAGGATTTCCCTGAGCCTGTCTACAGGAGTTTTCTCATGAATCTATGTCCCCGACCTGAAATTGATGAGATCTTCACTTCTCAGTGAGTTTCCTGGGCAGGAGTCTAGGTCACAGGTGTGGGGAACCATGTGGTGGCCGTGTGTGGCCTTCTAGGTCCTCAGGTGTGGTCTTTTGGTCAAGTCCACATTTTATAGAACAAAACCTTTTATTAAGGGAATTTGTTCTGTGAAGTTTGAATTCAATCAAAGGGCCGCACTTGAGAACCTAGGGAACCTCATGTGGTCTGAGGCCACAGATTCCCCACCCCTACAGGACATGGTTTATGGGCAAAGGGTTAGGCCCAGCTGAGATCAGGGGATTGGGCTATTAGAGGCAGAATCAGCAGGCTCTGGCCTTCTATAGTAGATGTCACTGCACTGGATCAAGAATTTTTCAGAATCACCTGGAGATCATGACTAAGATTTTCCTTCCCACTTGGACTGCAGCCATTCCAAAGCAAAGCCTTACATGACCAAGGAGCATCTGACCAAATTTATTAACCAGAAACAGCGGGATGCCCGACTCAACTCCTTACTCTTCCCACCAGCCCGACCTGACCAAGTACAATGCCTCATTGAAAAGTATGAACCTAGCGGCATCAACATCCAGAGGGGTGAGACTCCAAACCCTTACCTACAACTTTTTTTTACCCTAAGCCCTGCTTTCACCCTCTTACAATCCTGAATTCCCCACCTCTCTAGGTTTTCAACTCTATTTTCCTCCTATCTTGTGACTCCAGGTACTTTTCCAATGCATTCTCTCTGAGCTATAGCCAGATCTTCTCCCCTCCTGGTGAGAGGAAGTGAGATCTCCTGGTGCCCTCTTTTTTGTCTAGCAGTGAGGAACAAACTTTATCATCTTGTCTTCCTGCCCCTTTCCCCCAAATAATGGCACCTCTTGCTTCCTCAGGTCAGCTATCCCCAGAGGGGATGGTTTGGTTCCTATGTGGTCCTGAGAATAGCATAGTGGCCCAAGACAAGCTGATGCTATACCAGGACATGAGTCAGCCTCTCAATCACTACTTTATCAACTCCTCCCACAATACCTACCTGACAGGTGAGGCTCCTTCCCGCAGAGTAAGGAGATTTTGATAGCTCTCCTATGACTATAGTGAGGTGACTGGGCTTTGCTCTGGGGTGTTAACATTTAGAAAGTACTTTAGCAGTAGAAAATGACACCCCTCTCCCACACACACTCATACACACTCACTTACCTCAAATGAGGAATGCTTTCTCTAGGCACAAAAAGGTTGCTAGTTATGGTTTTGCTTCAACAGAGTCAATTCATCTGCCCTCCCTGGGACTTTCCCTCCATCTTTACTTTGACTGAGAATCTCATCCCTTAGTAACATTAACAGTTTTTTTTTACCCACATTCTAGCTCTAAGTTAGGTTAGGTTGAGGATGCTGCCTAAGGTTAGGATGCATTATCTTGAATTGGGAGTGGAATCCTGGTGCAGTAATTGGGGCACTGAACTTAGTGTCAGGATAGACCTCAGTTCAGATCCCATCTCAGACAATAAGATTCTGTCCGTTTTAAAATATAGTTTGCTCTTTGGTCTATTTTAAATACTAAAAGTGTGATAAAATAAAAAAATTAAATTAAATTAAAAATAAATAAAAGTGACTCCCACAGTCCAGAGCACTAGGACAGACTCAAGAAACTTAGTAGCTGTGTGATACCTCTCTGTGCCTCAGTTTTCTCATCTGTAATATGAAGGGGATAGATAGGTTTGATGGACTTTCAGCTTTTAAAAAACTGTATGTCTGGCCTTAATCCTGAGTGCTTCTATACCATCCCCTTGTTCAGCTGGCCAGTTCTCAGGACCCTCATCCTCAGAGATGTACAGACAGGTCTTGCTCTCTGGCTGCCGATGTGTGGAGCTTGACTGCTGGAAGGGGAAGCCTCCTGAGGAAGAGCCCATCATTACCCATGGCTTCACCATGACCACAGACATTTTATTCAAGGTGGGATAATTGGGAGGGAGAAGGAGAAATGGAGATCAGAGATTTGGAAAGGGGCTAAATCACTATGACTAAGAGCTGAGAGGGCTCAGAGAAGAACTGAGATCTAGAACGTTAAAGAAAGGTAGCCTGGTGAAGGGGTAGGAGGGAGTAGATTATGAAGTTGGAGGAGAAGAGGCCTGTGTGAAGGGCATTCCTGGAGTTCTAATCTCCACTTATTCCCCTCCTCCAGGATGCAGTGGAGGCCATTGCTGAGAGTGCCTTCAAGACCTCACTCTACCCTGTCATCCTGTCTTTTGAAAACCATGTAGACTCGTGAGTATCCTCCCTGTATCCCCAACCTCTCACCTCCAATCTCTGGCCTCCCACTTCTATTTCCAGCCTTCTTGGAGCTCTCTTCAGTTTCCTCAAGACCCCATAAGCTCCCATAAGTCCCTAGTCCCAGTCATCCAGGCCTTCCAGAAATGATTGGACCAACCTATCCTGGTGATTACATTTTAATGAAAGGGGAGAGGCAAGGTGAGGAGATGGCTGGGGGGCTCATCTCTTTCTCCATGAGATCAGTTGGGAGATGGAATGAGATCTCTCTGTGAGGTCCACAGGCGACTTATTCTTCCCCTTACTCTTTTTGCTTGTCTTTTTTTAAACTCTTAATTAATTAATTATTTTCAATTAAAAAACATTTTTTTCTCTCCCACCTTCTTCCTTGGGGGAAAAAAAAACGAACCCTTGGAACAAATATGCAGAGTCAAGCAAAACAGTTTCCCACATTGGTCATGTCTAAAAATGTATGCCTCATTCTTCACCTTGATTTCATCCCTTTCAGGGTGGGTGGCAGTATTTTGCCAGGAGGTGGGCAGCACACTTCTTCCTTTGGACAAAGGATTGGTCACTGCGCTGATTAAAGTTCTTAAACTTGTTGTCTTTAAAATGTTATTGTCTAAATTGTTCTGGTTTTGCTCACTTCACTCTGAATCAGTTCACATATGTCTTCCCAGGTTTTTCAGAAGTCTTCCCTTTTATTATTTCTTACAGCATAGTGGCATTCCATTATATTCCTATACCATAATGTGTTGGTCCATTGCCCAAATGATGGGTGCATTGTTCTTTTCACTCTTACCTTAAAACCTTTTCCTTTCAGGCCCCGACAACAGGCCAAGATGGCAGAGTACTGCCGGACCATATTTGGGGACATGCTCCTCACTGAGCCCCTGGACAGGTTCCCTGTAAGTAGTGTGCAGTCCTTGAAAATAGAGATTGCTTCATTCTTTATATGTCTATCAACAGCACATATAAAAGTACCTGGCACAGAGTAGGCACTTAATTAATGCTTATTGATCAATTGATCATTGTAGGGCAGGAGAATAATTAGGAGAATAGGTCATGGTTGATTACAAGATGCCTGAGCTCTGTAGGAGAATTTGGGTTTTGGATCCTGTTCTATGCGCCTCAGAGGAAATTAGCTAGCTTGGCTTAGATAGCATTTATGTAGGTTTAAGATTTGTAAAGTGCTTCGCAAATATTATTTCATGTTATCCTTATGACAACCCTGGGAGGTAGGTTTATCCCCATTTTGCAGATGAAGAAACTGAGGCAGACAGAAGATAAGTGACTTGCCCAAGTTCATATAGCTAGTATATGTCTGAGGCTGGATTTGAACTCAGATCTACCTCTAGCTCCAGTGTTCAATCTTAGCTGAGGCTAGGGAAGGATGGGTGATACTTAGCTCTGACACTCTCCCCTCCATATCCCTCAGGTGAAGCCAGGGGTCCCCCTCCCCAGTCCCCAGGACCTTCTGGGCAAGATCCTCATCAAGAATAAGAAGAATCAGTCCTCAGCTCCCATTCCACCCAAGAAGGAACCGTGTGAGGAGACAGAAGGCTCCAGCCAGCCCAGTCCAGCCATGGGTGAGGACACAGGTAAGAGGGCTTAAGGAAGTGTGCTGGATCACTGGACATAAGATAGGAAGATGTGGAGTCAAAAAGGGTAATGGAGGGGAATTCAGAGATGGGAGGGACTGGTCTCTGTCTCTGGCAAACGGGGACCTCTTCTGAGGCAAGGGGTATTATGAGGGATTATTATTAATCAAGATGGAGTGGGGGGGGGTGTTTCCCCAAAGAAGATACTGATGAAGTTAGTGGGGAAGGCATTGGCATATTAGAGGAAGCACTAAATTTGGAATCTATAAGATCTCAGTACAAGGTCTTAGTACAAGTCTTGCCTTGAGAGCATGCTAGCTTTGTGATCTTGGGCAAGTCATTGAACCTCCTTGACTCCCAGTTTCCTCATCTGTAAAATGGACGTAATCATAGCCACTCTCTCAGGTTGTCAGTGAGGGTCAAATAAGATCATTTGCTCTTTGCAAACCTTTAAGTCCTATGTAAATGTAAGATATTCTTATTATAGTGTGGGTTGGTGAAGAAGAGACTGAGCTTCAGGAAGAGGAAGAAGAGGAAGAGGAAGAATCAGGTAACCTGGATGAAGAGGAAATAAAGAAGATGCAGTCCGATGAGGTATGAAGGAGAAGGTGGTAGAAAGGCACTCCCCTCTCCCCAGCCAGCCCAGAGGCTATTTCCTCTTCTGGCTCCTCTAGGACCCCTGTGCTTTCAGCTCCTAGGTAGTAGAGTCTGGAGGGTGAGACAGGGCTATCAGGACAACTAGGCCTGGATCTTTGTTTCCTGAGTGGCCTCCCTGTCCATTTCTTAACTTGCTGCTCCCCTCTCTGTACCTTCCTCCAAACCCTATCTTCTCACCAGGGCACAGCTGGCCTGGAGGTGACAGCATATGAAGAGATGTCTAGTCTGGTCAACTACATCCAGCCTACCAAGTTCATCTCCTTCGAGTTCTCCTCCCGTAAGAGACACTGGGATAGGGCTGGGGGTTCAGGGAAGTGGGAGAGAGGGGCTTTGAGAGGGTGAGATATGCACAATAAAGAGGCCCCTGGGATAGAAGAGCAGAGGAGTGGTTGGGGTGGGAAGAAAACCACAGGGAGGAGCACTGTGTCAGGAGACAGGAGACACTTGGGAGTATTCCTCCACCCTCTGTTTCATTTGCCCAGTGGTCATATGCAATACTATCCATAAATACTATGATCATAGGATCGTAGCTAGAAGGAGACCTTGGACACCATCTCTTCCAACCCCCTCATTTTATGGGGTGGGGAATGGAGCCCAGAGAAGTCAAAGTGACTTGTCTGACTGCCATCCACCTTTAGCATGCTTCCTCTAGGCCTTGGAGGTGAGGGGTGCAGCTAACAGAACAGGGCAGCCCCGTGCCAGCCAGAGGGGCCCTGAGGTTGTTGTTAGTAGGGGGCCAGGGGCCAAAGGAAACTGTCATCAATTTCTTTCCCACCCCAGAGAAGAATCGGAGTTATGTCATCTCTTCCTTCACGGAGTTGAAGGCCTATGACCTGCTCACCAAATCCCCCATGCAGTTTGTGGAGTATCCTTGAAGTTACAGATGGGGGAACCCATGGATTTTTTTTTTCTTCTGGGGAGGGTGTCATTGGACCACCTGGGAGAAGGTCTTTGTGGGAGAGGAGGGTCAGGGTGCTGGTTGGGGTCACTCTGACTGCCAGCCAGTATCCTATACACAGGACAGCTATAATAAGCGTCAGATGAGTCGAATCTACCCCAAGGGCACCCGGATGGACTCCTCTAACTACTCTCCCCAGATGTTCTGGAATGCAGGCTGCCAAATGGTTGCCCTCAATTTTCAGACTATGGGTGGGTACAGATCCTAGATGCTCATGGCATGGGCACCCACCACCATCCTCCTTCTACTCCCTTCCCCACCCCCAGTACTATCCTATACCCAGGTCCCTATTCTGTTTGCACTGATTGTCTACATGTGTGGCTTTTTTTGGGGGAGGTGGGTATGCCTGTGCGCGTGTGTTTAAGCTTAAGTGAGTATGTGTCTATAATTACATATGTCAGTTCGTGTGTGTGTGTGTGGGGGCGGTTGGGGGCCGTATCTGGGTATGCCTCCGTCTCTCCTATCTTGTCATTCTTCTTTTCCTGCCCCAACCCTAGCAAAGGCTGAATCTCATGCCCAAAACTGTCCTTGCCCCATCTTGGGTGCTGTGTATGTGGCCCTTCTTCTAAGGAGTAGGGGAGTAATTTCCTGGTGTGTCTCACTCTGTTTCCCATCATTCCCTCTTCCTCTCTGAGGAAGAAAGGATGGAAACATTGGAGTGGAGAATGGCAGGGTCAAGGACCTGCTTAACAAGTTAGAAGTGGAACTAGAAACCAAAGGTTTTGCTTGCCAGCTCTCCTTGTCACTGCCCCTGCTGCCTGGCCAACGCTTAGTGGTCAAGGTGTACTTTGCCATCTGTCCTCCCATGCCCTTAGATATGCCCATGCAGCAGAACATGGCACTGTTTGAGTTCAACGGGCAGAGTGGCTACCTTCTCAAGCATGAGTTCATGCGCCGGCCAGACAAGCAATTTGACCCTTTCTCTGTGGACCGCATCGATGTGGTGGTGGCCACAACCCTCTCCATCACGGCAAGCACTCTGCTGGGGGTGGGGACAGATTGGGGAGGGGCGGGTATTCCCAAGGGAGCTGCGGTTCCAGAGAGTGGGTTGGCCTAATGCCTTGGGTGATGAGTCTAGAACTGGGGGGAGGGGCACTCCCTCCCCTCCTCCCCCTCTCCTGAGATCCGAGAAAACTTCAACCCAAGCAGCTTCAAGCAGCTTCTTCCAGTAGCAGGTTACCTTGGAAACTGCCTCCTCCTCAGCACTGGAGGCTGCCTCTTAATCCCTATGGAAACAGAGGGGGAGGGCTGGAGGCTGGGATGGAGGAAGGGGGAGCGGATGAAATAAGTATGGGCTGTGTGTGGGCAGCAGGTGCCCTGTATTAGTAAGGATATTAAACCTCACCGGCCATAGGGGAAACTGAGGCAGATCATCTCTGGTGTTCAGAATCCCAGAGTCCCAGATTTTAATCCTAACCACGGAAAAATGTTGTCTCTTCCAGATGGCCAGAATAGATTGAAGGGACCCTCTCCATGCCCCCAAGTTTCCTTATAGTGTTTCTATGAAACCTTAGTGGTAGAGAACTATCAATCTCCCTCTGAAGAGGCCCTGGATTGGGGAACCTGAGGCTGGAGCCTCTCCTAACATTTCTCTGCCCTACCTCCCCTATCGCTGGTCAATAGGTAATTTCTGGGCAATTTCTGTCAGAACGAAGTGTCCGAACATATGTGGAGGTCGAGGTGTTCGGCTTGCCTGGAGACCCCAAGAGACGCTACCGCACCAAATTGACATCCAGTGCCAATTCCATAAATCCCGTCTGGAAAGAGGATCCCTTTGTCTTTGAGAAGGTGGGATGGGTGAGGGATAGGGTGAGGCTCGGGACAAAGTATTCAGGGGTTTTAGGGGTCAAGGAAACTAGTCAGGGGTCAAGGTCATAAGCCTCTCCACAGGACCCAGAATTCTATTCACAAGGATGAGAAAATTAATGAGATGAGTGGATGCCCACAAGGCTGATGCCATTTCCTGCCTTCTTTACTCCCTCTCTCTCCTTCCTTCCTTCCCTCCCTCCCTCCCTTTCTTCTCTTTTGTGGTCTTGAGAAGTCAAAGTCCAGTAGGTAGATGTGTGTGTGTGTGTGTGTGTGTGTGTGTGTGTGTGTGTGTGTGTGTGTGTTTGGTGGGGTGCCTCTCTACCAGCATGGAATGCAATGCTTTTTGGTAACATGGGGACACCTGGAGCCCTACATTTGGCTATTATAGGATTGTAGGATTATAGAGATCACTGAGGGAGGTCCCAGTTGGGACCGGTAAACACCCTGGGTTCTATGCCAGGGTGACTCCAACCAAAGCCCCTTTTCCCATTAGATACAACTAAAGACATAACTAGCAATTTTAGTTCCTAGAGCAAGCTTTGAAAAATTTGCCCTCAAGTCAGATTTTTGAGAGCAATTCAGTTGAAGGAGATAGAAAGAGAGAAGCTGGGACATAGGGCTCTGTTTGGTAAGAGATCCCAAGATATTCCCAATGCCCTTGCTAGCAGGGGGCAGAGACCCTATCTTCTGTGGGTAGAAATTTCAGCTTGAAGCTTTTATGGAGGCATGGAACAGGGTGAGACTGAGCTAGAGAGGAACTCACCTAGGGTACAACTACTGCGGGAGGAGGCAGGCCATCTGGTACCTTTTAATTTTAATTAATTATTCTTGCTAACTATTTTTTAATTAATTTATTTTTAGTTTATAACATTCGGTTCCACAGGCTTTTGAGTTCCAAACTTTCTCCCCTCCCTCCTTTCTCCCCTCCCTCCCCAAGATTGGATTTGCAATTCATATAGGCTCTACATATACATTCACATTAAACATATTTTCACATTAGTCATGTTGCAAAGAAGAATTAGAACCAATGGAATGAACTACAAGAAAGAAGAAACGAAATTAAAAAGAGAGAGAGCAAATAGTGTGCTTCGATCTGCATTCAGACTCCGTGATTCTTTGTCTGAATGTGGTATCTTTCTAACTTGTTGCTCTAAGTTGGTTTCAATTCATTCCCCAGGACCTAGGGCACCTTGCCTTTTCCAGACGGTCCTAAGGTCAGCCCTAGGAGATGGGAAGGAAGTATGGAGGTGTTGGTATGGATAATCAGGGATGGAGAGGCATTAGGATTCAGCATCCAGTCAAAAAACTTCTTTTCATATATATTTGACTAGGTCTGGTAATGTGTTCCAGGTATACAGATCGGGTGTCAAGCATCAGGCACCCACCTCCTTGACAAGCACTATTGCCTCCTCCCCACCCCCATCTCCAGACTCACTTCCCATTCCAAGGACTCTAGGACCTTGGAAATGATGAAAGCAGAGAATGCAGCCTTCTAGAGCTGCCTTACCAAAACTGGTTCAACCCTCTCCAGATCATGATGCCAGAACTGGCCTCTCTGAGAGTAGCAGTACTGGAGGAAGGAGGCAAATTCATTGGGCACCGAATTATCCCAGTCCATGCCCTACAGTCAGGTAAGGGCATCGCTCTCAGGGAACCTTTGCTTGGGCATGGAGAAGAGGTAAAGGCCAGGAAATGTAGGGGCAGGTGGGATAAATGTGGGAGGAAGAAAGGGGGATTCCTTGGATTGAGCTGTCATCTATACCAAGCCAAGCAACTGAGCCTAGGTACTCCCTGCTTCCCAGATGTAAGTATTTGTGGTTTGGAGGGAGGGGGCCCCCCAACCAACACTTCCCTAAAAGGAGCTTTAAACAATGGAAACCAGGACCAGACATTTGTCAAGGACCCTGATTGTAGATTAACTAGCATTTCTAGCGCTTAGAAAGGAAGGGAAAGGAACAGCAATGTCCTTGTCTAATCTGGCATAACAGCAATAAAGAGGATAGGGAGTTGATGTGAGATTTGATTGATGTAGGGAACTCTCAGATGAGGAAGGCACCCTCTACGAAGGCCGACTGGCACCTTTTCTGCAGCTTGTAACCTTATACAGTTGCCTAGGCCGCTGAGAAGACATGGCTGAGGTCGTACAGACAAAATTTATCAGAGACAGGGCTTGAATCCAGGCTGGCTCCAAGGCTGGCCCTTTACTGACACTGTGCCATATTGGTTCTCAGTAATAATAGCGAATCATGTTTCACATTTATCTTGCTTCTTTAATGCTTACAAAGGCCCTTCCAACAACTGTGGTAAGTAGGTAGTGGAAGTGCAATTTTGCAGATGAGAAAAAGGAGGCTAAATGATTTGTCTGGAATTCTGTATCCAGCAAGTGATAGGTCTTGGGCTTGAGCCCAGGTATTTTTATGTCAGGCCCGCTACTCTTTCCTCTAGCCCAGGGGTTCTTAACCCAAGGTCTACAGACATGGGCAGTTTCAGGGGATTCATTATTTTGGATGAGAAAAAGATACATCTCTATTTCTGACAATCTCTAACTGAATTTTAACATTTACTTCAATTATTTAAAAACATTATTTTGAGGAGTCTGTAGGCTTCACTAAACTAGCAAAGGAATCCATGATCCACAAAAAAAGTTAATCTAGAATCTCTAGAATTTGAACCACACTATCTCTAAATGTCTTAATGGCCAAGAATCATGGATCTAGAATTAAAAGGCGCCTTATGGATCAGCTGGCCCAACACCCTAATTTTACAGATGAGGAAACTGAGGTACAGAGAGATTAAGTGGTTTGCCCTAATATCACACTGATATTAGGCAAGATTTGAATCCAGCTGCTATGATTACGATAAAGTAGGGCTCTTTCCACAATGTTATGCTGTTTCTCTTAAAATTCTATCCTGAGGGGCAGCTAGGTGGTGCAGTGAATAGAGCACCAGCCCTGGAGTCAGGAGGACCTGAGTTTAAATCCTGCCTCAGACACTTGACACACCTACTAGCCATGTGACCTTGGGCAAGTCACTTAACCCCAATTGCCCTCCAAGAAGCAAAAAAAAAAGTCTATTGTGGTTTCCTAGGCCAATCAATCAATCAACAATCATTCATGAAGTACTCTTGGTGTGCTAGGCACTGTACTAAACCTATTTTGATATAAGCAAGAGCCTGATGCCACTGCAAGGGGACCAAAACCAGGGTGTAGAGGGTGGATGAGAGACCATTTGACTGAGTCCCACATGTGTCCTGGCAGGGTACCACCACCTGTGCCTCAGGAGTGAGAGCAACATGCCCCTCACCATGCCTGCACTCTTTGTTTTCCTGGAGATGAAAGATTACGTGCCTGACACCTGGGCAGGTAGGAGCCCCTGAGTCCCAGGACCTTGATGGGTGGGGAAAGATGGGGAGATTTGAGGAATGAAGCAGAGTGGGAGGTTGGTTGCTTCCCTGCAGGGAGAGAGCACCCCCTCTTCCCTCCTCTCTATCATGTTCTATGTCCCAGCTCTCTCCAGCCAGGGAAGGGATTGATGAAAGCTCCTGGCCCTCTTGGGGCAGTATAGGGAAATAGCCCCAGTGAGTGAGGGAGAGTAGAGATGGGAGGCTGGGGTCACAATCCTGTCCCTGCAGCAGACCAATAATGTCTCCCTCTGCCTATAGACCTGACCGTGGCTCTTGCCAACCCCATCAAATTCTTCAATGCTCAAGACAAGAAGTCAGTAAAGCTAAAGGACACAGGAAATGACCCATCTGAAGTGAGTTCTCTCTGGTGCTGAGTAGGAGGCAGGAAGGCATTGGCTGTCCTGGAATGGGGGAGAAGGACAATTTAGCTGGGGAAGTGGTCAATCCCTAAAGGAGTTCCCTTGCATTTTGGGGCAGAGTTGAGGGGAGCTTGGGATATGGGGAGAAGTTGCTTGGTGGAAGCCTTCCCTTTATCTCCCTCCCAATAATAAAGAACTCCTGAGGATGGCAGCACCATGCTTCCAAGAAAAAGGAGGGTCTGTGTGCCTATGACCCCTGCTAATCATTCTTATCTCTCCTCCCTCTATTACAGAGACCTTTGCCACAAAGGAACTCGGCTCTGGGCCAGGCCAATGGGGCCCTCACCTATGCAGGCTCCTCTGTGGCCCCATCATCCAATGGTCCTGCAGGTACTAAGGGCCAGGTGGGCAGGATTGGAGTCAGATTTTGGGCTGGGGGTGTTTTGCTGACCCTCTTGTCTCATATTAATTAATCCTGAGCACCATATCCTTCAGCCAAACTGGACTACTCACTTACCCCCAAATACATCCTGTGTCTTCCCACCTCCATGGCTTGGTTCACACTGTTTCCCATACCTAGAATGCCTTTCCTTGACCTCTGCTCCCTCTTGCCTATTGAATTCCTACCCATTCTTTAAAGCCCAACTCCAATGCTACCTCTTCCACGAAGCCTTCCCTGATTCCCAGGGACCTATAGCCCCTTTTCCACTTAGACATCATGTAGCCTTTTTTTGTTTTTGCATTTCTGTGATGCAGAATGCAATACTATATATTATAGTTATTTATGTTTTTTTCCTTATTCCCCTACTAAACTGTTAGTTCTGCTCAGTCAGGGACCATGCCTTATCTAAATTCTGTATCTTCCTGAGTGTCTAATACAATGCTATGTACACATCTTGACCAGGGATTCTTTTTTTTTTTTTTGGAGGGCAATTGGGGTTAAGTAACTTGCCCAAGGTCACACGGCTAGGTTTTTTTATTTGTGTGTGTGTTAAGTGTCTGAGGCCAGATCCGAACTCAGGTCCTTCTGACTCCAGGGCCGGCGCTCTACTCACTGCGCCACCTAGCTGCCCCTTGATCAGGGATTCTTAACTTAGGGTCTGTGAACTTGATTTAAGAAATAATATAGTTTCCTGAATTAGATATTTAATAAATACTTGTTCGATGACTATCCCTCCAGACACCCTTGTTCCTGGTCAGTGGGATTTGGATGGTGTCTGAGGGGTGAAAAGATAAAACAGAAAAGACCTGTCCCTATCCCTCCCCTGAATATATGAGTGGGAGCCCATGGGGCAGTATGCTGAGTCATGGGAATTTAGGTGACTTGAGAGGGTCTGCAACACGTCTTCCCAATGGTGCTCTGGGATCTGAATCACCAGCCCTGGCAAAATATCGGGTCAGATACATAGGCCCCGAAGGGGTAAAAGGCCAGCCCCAAGGAAGCCCCCTAATCTTCTCCCAAAAAGGAGAGCCAGAACAATTTCAAAGTCATGCTCCCTTTGGCTTTTACAGCAGCTGTGACCCGGTTTAAGGAAGAAGCAATGAAAGAGGCAGCAGGTAAGCCAGGCCTTCTGCACATAGAAGAATTTAAGGCTGGAGCTCTGCATCAGGGGCAGCTTGGTCTAGGTGCAGGGGTGGGGAACCTTTGGCTTCCAGGGCCTCTAGGTCCTCAAGTGCAGACTCAGTCAAATTTGGACTCAGTCAAAGGCCACACTTGAGGACCCAGAGGACCACATGTAGTCTGGAGACCACAGGTTCCCCACCCCTGGAAGAAAGCATTATCTCTGGAGACAAAGGACCTGCTGCAAATCACACTCAGATATGACCCTGGGAAGTTCATTAAACTCTGTGGACCTCAGTTTCTTCACATGTAAAACGGGAAGAGGGTATTGGATTAGATGGCCTCTGAGGTTTTTCTTAGCTCTAAACATATGATTAATAAACTTATCTGGGTCAAGTCTGAGATTGAGGAGACATTCTAAGGATCACTTTCCCCCTTCCCTTTGTTCCTAGTGATTCTAGTTATTCCCAAAGAGTGAAGTTGATGTTCTTGGATAAGGGGAATGGGATAGCCTAGTAAGGCAAGGGTGGATTCAGGCTGAGACTTTGTGAGTAATCTGAAAGAATTCTTGTAAAAATAATAATGGAGATTTATATGCTACTTTAAGTTTGACAAATCATATTATCAATTTACCCCTAAGTTCCCCAGCCTTCTCCCCTTTGAGGGGTCATTTTCAAATCCCACTTGTAAGAGGATACCTATACCAAATGCTACCAACAGGAGATAGCCATTGCTTCCACCGTCCCACCTCTTTCCCTCACCACATCCCAGCCATACAGAATTTAGACAAGGATTTTTATTTACAAAGTATCGTTTTGGAAAGAATCCATATAATTACAAGTCCATAAACAGAAGAAATCCATTCAGTGGAGACCTGAGGGCTCTATTGTTTACACATTAACACACCATTACCTCTGTTATCTGCTCTTTGCTTTCTGTGACTACGTCAGTTATGATGATGGCTGGGGTCCCTCCTTCCATTAATCTATCCTGACTACTTATCAGGTATGTTATAGTTGGAAGGTGGTGGGGAAATTCCTTTCAGGAATGGAATGGCTTAGATGGCACTGAGGTCCCAGCTACCTCTGAAGTTCTGGGATCAGGTAAACTAGTTCCCAGACTGAGTCCTCAGCAACTCTGTCCCTCTCAACACTCACCTTGAGTGGTCTAGACCATAGAATGATAAAGCTGTAAGGAACCTTAGATATCACTTAGTTCACACCAAGCATTTCATGGATTAGAAAACTGAGTCCCAGAGAGGTCAAAGTCTTGTCTGGTAAGTGTCCAAAGCAGGGCTTCCTTCATCTGAATACAAGTCCAGGGTGCCACCTTGCTTACCTTTCCAGCTTGGCCATCTGCCTCTTTCTGCATGGGTGTGCTTGTTTTTTATTGATTTCCCTTCTCTTCCTCTCCCAGTGAAAGTCTGCCTCCTCTTTCTGCCTCATTCCTGTCTTACTCAGCTTGTAATAGGTCAATATGATCAATTCCCCTGGGGATGCTTAGTTTCAAAGGATTTCTTCAGAGCAACCTTGACTTGCTAGAATGAACCCACAATTCTGCTTCACACTCACTCATTCATAGCCTCTTCTATCCCTTATAGGAGGGAATCACACAAGCCAGGACACAGATCTATAAGGAAAAAAAACCACTATAAAACACTAAAGTCACATAGAAACAAACTCCCAGTAAGAATGGGTCTAAATAGCCACCTAGTCCAAACTATACCTGAATTACCTCTCCAGTGTGGTCATCTAGCTTTTGCTTGAAGATGTGCATGTGTATGTGAGTATGTGAGTGTGTGTGTGTGTGTGTGTGTGTGTGTGTGTGTGTGTTGAAGCAATGGTATGCTGGTGACTGTTTAATGGGTTAAATGGTTAGTTGTTCTCCAAAAAAAGAAAATGTATATGATACTTTTGAGTTTAATCTTCATTATTAATATTGTTATAATCACTTTCTTCAGTCTGTACAGTCAATAAAACAGGAGATTGAGGCCTCATTTGTATCATTTGGCAATTTCTGAGGTGTAAATACTTGCACTGAAAATTTAACAATTGGTTCACCAGGGCCAGTTCAAGTTGGCTCCAGCACACCCTTGGGTGGAATACTCTACCTCCTAGGCAGTTCATTCTACTTTTGGATTGTTCTAGTTATTAGGAAGTTTTAAGCTAACATTATCCCTCTATGTGTCTCTCTCTTTTTTTGGAGGCAAATTGGGGTTAAGTGACTTGCGTAAGGTTACACAGCTAGTTGTGTCAAGTGTCTGAAGCCGGATTTGAACTCAGGTCTTCCTGACTTCAGGGCCAGTGGTCTATTCACTGAACCACCTAGCTGCCCCAATATCTGTCTCTTTATTAATATCACCGCCCCTCTCCTGCTGCTTTAGTCCTAGTCCTGGGACCAGGAAGGTTAATCTCTCTTCCATGTGGCATCCCTTAAATATGTGAAGGTCTCTGCCTCCTCTATTCCCTCCCTTCTCCTCTCCTCTCTTCCCCAAGTCCTTCTTTCTTCAGAGTAAGCATCCCTAGTTCCTTCAACTATATAGTCTTCTATATATAGTTCCTTCAATATAGTCTTGAGGCTTTTTGCCATCATGGTTACCTTCCTGGGACCACTCTTCAGCCTATCAAGGACCTACCTGAAATGTGACCCTAAGAAGCGAACACATTATTTCTGTATAGTCTAACTAGGATCAAGGACAGTGGGACCATCACCTCCTTATTCTTAGATCTTTGTCTCTCAATACAACCTAATGGGGCCTCGAGGCCACCCGTGGCCATCTAGGTCCTCAAGTGTGGCCCTTGACCTTGATGCCCCCTGTTCCCCACTCCTAGTTGAGAATAGGAGCTTTCTTGGCTGTCTTAACACACTGTTAATTCATGTTGAGCTTGTAGCCCACAAAACCCCCAGATCTTTTTCAAACAAATTGCCATATTTTCCTCACATCTTGTACTTATGAGACTGATTTTTCAAACCCAAAGTGTCAGACTTTACATTTATCCCTGTTGAATTTCATCTTCAGCCCAAGGTCCTAGTCTGTTCAGATCACTTGAATCCTGACTCTGCCATCCAGTATGTTAGCTGCCCCTCTTGGCTTTGTAGCATTTACATATCTGTTAATCATGCCATCTGGGCCTTCACTCAAGTCTCTGGGGCAGCTGGTTGGTGAGGTGAATGGAGAACTGGGCCTGGAGTCAGGAAGACCTGAATTAAAATCTGGCCTCAGATATCAGTAGCTGTGTGACTCCAGTTAAGTTATGTTTGCCTCAGTTTCCTCAACTATAAATTGGGGGTAATAATAGCACCTTCCTCCCAAGGTTGTTGTGAGGACAAAATAAGATAATTGCAAAGTGCCTTATCTGGCTGGTACTTAGTGCCTGGCACACAGTAGAGGCTTAATCAGGGCTTTAACTCCCTTTCCTCCTTCCTTTCTCCTTTCTTCCTTTCTTTTCTCCTTTTCTTCTTCCCTTCCTTCCTTCTTCCCTTCCTTCTTTCTTTTTTTCATCTTTTTTTTGGAGGAGAGAAGGCAGGGCAATTGGGGTTAAATGACTTACCCAAGGTCACATAGCTCCTCCCTTCTTTCTTAAAATGCTAAGCAGAAGGGCTTCCTACCTGGGAGCAAAAAGACCTCTCTTTTATGTGTTGTAACAAATTATATGTCTCCCCTCTCATACCTTCCACCCATCCCATTTGGGCTCCACAGAACCTCAGACAGCAAGCCTTGAGGAGCTGCAGCAGTTGAAAGGGTTCCTGAAGCTTCAGAAGAGACAGGAAAAGGAGCTTCGGGAACTGGAGAGGCGAGGAGCCCGGCGCTGGGAGGAACTCCTGCAGAAGTATGCCAACCTACAGGCTGAACTGACCCCCCAGAGTGGATGCAGGAAGCTGTCTGTCACAAAGGGATCTCGGAAGAAGAGGTAATGGTCAGGGTGGACCTTGTCATTGCTCCATGGTTCCCTGGTCCCATTTCTTACATCCCTGTATCCAGGTAGAGAGGCTGGTGATCCCCTCTGCCTTGGACCCCTGGCTGCAGTGTCATCACCCTCATGACCCATATGGGAAAAGAGCACAGAGGTGGTCATTATCTAACTTAGGGACATTGAGTATCTCTACCCAGGGACTGGATAAAGGAAGAGAGTGATGTAGGAATTCAGCGGCACTCATCCCTATGCCCCTTGCTGTAGGCAGGACTTCCTTTGGGCCTTAGGGCACTGAGTGAGGGCTTGGAAAGTCCAGAAAGGGGATCCTCAGTGTCCTGCATCCCTTTGGACATTATAGAAACTTGCCCTTGGAGGAGACCAGTGGGACTGGACCAGGGGAGGGGCCAGAAAGCACAGACGGGCGTGTTCAGGAGTTGAAGGAGAAGCTGGAGACAGAACTGTACCAGCAAGGGGAGGAGCAATATGAGAGCATCATGAAACGGAAGGAACAGCATGGCATGGAGGTATGTGCACCAGGAATCCTGGGAAATCAAAGTCTGGCACCGGAGGTCCTCTCGCTGAAGGCCACTTGAAGGCATGGCCCCCACCAATGTGCCAGGGAAGAGATGGTCCGTGCCCATCCCCTCCTCCTCCCCCAAGTTAGGGAGAACATTGTAGTCCACAGCTGGGATAGCATCCAGATGTCAACTCCCAACAAAGGAGCATAGACTTGAAGGTGGAAGAGACCTCTGAGGTTAGCTAGTGTAAAGTTCTTAACCTGGGATTTAACATTTTTAAAATATTTTGACAGCTGTATTTTTTTAATGCTTTATTAACTTCTGTTTTACTTCATTCATTTCTGCCAGTTTTTGTGTTATAAATTTTCTCCCTGTCTTTCCCCTACCCACCTCCCCAAAATAATGGTCCCCCAGGATATCCCCTCCTCTTATTTTCCCAATCACATGTAAAATAGTATTAATAATAGAATATATATATATATATATATATATACACATACATATATGTGTGTGTGTGTGTGTGTGTGTGTGTGTGTGTGTATTAAACATTTGGTTTTAAAACTTTGAATGCCAGATTCATTCCCTTCCTCCCTTGTCACCCAACCTTACTGTGAAGATAAGCAATTCAGTATAGGTTGTACATATGTAGCTAATGCAAAACATTACCATAGTAGATATATTGTAGAAGACTGATTATATTTCCCTCCCTCCTATATCACCTCCCACTTGTTCTATTCTCTACTTTGGTCCTATCCTTTTTCAAAAGTGTGTGCTTCCTACTTCCCTCCCACCCAGCCTGCCCTCCCTTCCATCATCCCCCCTCTCATCCCCTTCCCCCCTACTCTCCTGTAGGGTGAGATACAATATTTAGTGTGTATGTCATTCCCTCCCTGAGCCAAATTCAATGATTATAAGGTTGACCCATTTCCTTATGCCTTCCTGTTCTTCCCCTCCATTGTACCCATTTTCCCTTGCCTCTTCTATGTGAGATAGTTTGCCCCATTTTGTCTCTCCCCATCTCCTCTCATTATATTCCTCTCTCACCTCTTGATTTCACCTTTTAAGTATCATCCCTTCCTATTAAATTGGTCCTGTGCCCTCTATCTATGTGTACCTGTAAGAAGCATATATATACACATTCCCATATGTATTCTTACATCTAGATACCCTCTGATAAAGACTATATATAATACACACACACACACACACACACACACACATATTTCTATTCCCTTCAACTATTTTCATACTGAGAAAAGTTTCATCAGTTACAATTATCGTTTTCCCATGTAGGAATGTAAATAGTTCAACTTTGATAAGTTCCTTATGATTTCTTTTCCCTATTTACCTTCTCATGCTTCTCTTGTTTCTTGTGTCTGAATGTCAAATTTTCTACTCAAGTCTGGTTTTTTTTCTTCAAGAATGCTTTAAAGTCCTCTAATCCACTGAATGATCATATTTTCCCCTGAAATATGATACTCAATGTTGCTGGGTAGGTGATTCTTGGTTTTAATCCCAGGTCCTTTGACCTCTGGAATATCATATTCCAAGCCCTTTGATCCCTCAATGTAGAAGCTGCCAGATCCTGTGTTATCCTGATTGTGTTTCCACAATATTAAAATTGTTTCTTCCTGGTTGCTTGTAATATTCTCTCCTTGATCTGGGAATTCCAGAACCTGGCTATAATATTCCTAGGAGTTTTCTTTTTGGGGTCTTTTTCAGGAGGTGATCAGTGGATTCTTTCAACCTCTATTTTGCCTTCTGGTTCTAAAACATCAGGGCAGTTTTCCTTGAGAATTTCTTGGAGGATGATTTCTAGGTTCTTTCTTTGATTATGGCTTTCAAGTAGTCCAATAATTTTTAAATTATCTCTCCTGAATCCATTTTCCAGGTCAGTGGGTTTTCCCATGAGATATTTCACATTGCCTTCTATTCTTTCATTTGTTTGGATCTGTTTAACAGCATCTTGATTTCTCACAAAGTCACTATCTTCCCTTTGGTCCATTCTAAATCCAAAGGAAAGATGCTTCTCCATGAGCCTTTGAGATTCTTTTTCCATCTAGCAAATTCAGCTTTTTAAGGCATTCCTCTCCTCATTGCCTTTTTGAGCCTCTTTTGCCATTTGTGTTAGTCTATTTTTAGGGCATTATTTTCCACAGTCAGGCTATTGACTCTCTTTTCATGCTTTTCTTGCATCATTTTCATTTCTCTTCCCAAATTTTCCCCCACTTCTCTTATCTGCTTCTTAAGGTCCTCTATGGCCTGTAGCCAGCTCTTATTTTCATTTGAAGCTTTTGGTGGAGGAGTTCTGACCTCACAATCCTCCTCCTATTCCATACTTCAATCCTCTTTGCCCCCAAAATAGGAGTCTAATGTTGAATTTTTCTGTTTATTTTGTTTCCTTTGCCTAGGCATGTTGCCACTCAGTTACTTGACTTTTGAGCTTGTTGCCACAATAGGACTCTGCCACCAGACAGGGGAGCTCTGTCCCAAATGCTGGGGTTTTCTCAGCTGCTGGAGTTATTGGTTAGGTGCCCTCTCTGAGGCCTCCACACTCTCTGGCAAGGTGGTCACACACCCCAGGACCTCCACCCCACACTGAAATCCAGATCCAAGAAGGTTAAAGCAAGAGCGATTACCCCCTAGACTAGTTGCCCAGTCCCCCTGCAGTCCACAGGCCAGGAGCTGAAGCTGCAATGTGGTGTGGGCTGAACCTAAGCGTTTCAGTGGCTTCTCACCCTGGGGGCAGAAGCTGACATGATCTCCCAACTGTTGGTCCCAAAATCCACAGTGCACTGACCTCTCACTTTGTCCTTAGCATCTATGTGTTGATAATTCTGGAATCGGCCACAGCTGCTGGTGTTCTGGAGTCCCTCCAGCCGGCTGCTGGTAAAGCCTCCCTGGGGCTAAAACCTCTGGCTCATGTGGGGCTGGTGTCAGCTCCCACAGCACTGTGCTGGCTACTCCCTACCAGGCAGCCAGTATGTCCTCAGTGGGAGGTTAACTTCTCCGTATCATTTTGTGGGTTCTGTAGCTCCAAAGTTTGTTCAGAGTCTCCTTTTACATGGATTGGTGAAAGTGGGAGCTGGAGCCACTCAGAAGTCCTGTTTCTACTCTGCCATCTTGACTCCCTGACAGCTATATTTCAATATAATTGACTCCCTTTATAATCCTATATAGTTTATTTTATACATTTAAAAATCTTATTCTGATAGGGGGTTCATCAGTTCCTCTAGACTACCAGAGGGTTCCATGATGCAGAGAAGATAAAGAATCCCTGCTCTAACTCAAACCCTCATTTTACAGATAAGGAAACTGAGGCCTGCAGAAATGAAATGACTTCTCCAAGGTCACACAGATAGTGCCAGACTGGAGATTCGAACCACTGCCCTCTGACTCCAAATCCAGTGCTCTTTCCATGGCATAAGAGGGTTTCTGCTAAAGCCCTTGTCTGAGATGATCCTTTGTCATTTCCTTTTCCATACCTCTCCAGGAGGTGGTGAAGGAGGACAGTGATAATCAGTAAGAAGGTCTTTACTCTAAGCTCTTCTCTCTCCCCCTTCTTCCCAACACTAGCAAATCGCCAAAGTGATGGAACTGGCCCAGGAGAAACAAGCAGCTGAGATAAAGGCTCTCAAGGAGTCTGCAGAAAGGTATGGAGGGTGGCATAAAGTGGAGACATTGTGGCCCAGCACCTTTCCCCTTTCTAGGCAGCCAATAGGCTCATTTGATTCATAGATTTAGGGACCCGTAGAGATCAAGTCCAATTTCCTCATTTTCCTGAGGAAATTGAAGCACAGAGGGGTTATGTGACTTGCCCAGGGTCACATAGGGAGTAAGTATCTGAAGCAGGATTTGAACACAGGTCGTCCTGACTACAAGTCCAACATGGCTATGCCATGTTGCCTTTCAAGGTCCCCAGGCCCCAGCCTAACTCCACCACCTACAATTTCTCTTTTCTGGCAGCAACACCAAAGAAATGAAGAAAAAGCTTGAAATCAAGAGACTAGAAAGGATTCAGGCCATGAGCAAGATCACCAGTGACAAGACGGCCCAGGAGAGGTGAGGGCTGGGAGCCAGGGTTCCCAGCCTACATACACAGGGCTTCCTTTTTCTGGCCCTGATTCCAGGGCCCTTCCTCTTAGCTCTGCTCATCCTGTTGGTCCTTGTTTCCCTTCCCTAAGCGAGCTCAGACACCTGAGCTGGACCTCCTTCCCCCATGAGGACTTCCTGTTCACTTTTCCCACCTGTCTCCTTTCCTAGGCTGAAGAGAGAGATTAACAACTCACATATACAGGAAGTGGTTCACATCATCAAACAGGTAGGTAGTCTCCTATAAAAACTGGCCCTGCCTCTGCCCCAGGTGGCCACAAGCTTCCCCCCTCTCCTACATGGAAAGAATGAGAGAGGGACCAGGTTTAGGAGTCATTTAGAGAGCAGTTTAGACCCTCCTCCTTCTCCAGGCGCCTTTCCCCTGTAGGGGAGACATACTCAGAATTTGCCCTTGTTCTGGTCCTGGTTATTCTGTCATCTTGGACTAAAGAGGTTGTGGCAAGCAGTCTGTTTTCTGGACAGCTATCCTGGGTGGGTGAGGAGCAGTACACGAAGCAGTTTGGAAAGTAGGAGAAGCCTCCCTGAGACTGGGGGATTAGGAGGATGGAGACTGAAGGAGAAGGAGACCCATGTGGATCCTGTTGAGACTTCCTTTGGTCTCCTCTTGGGGGCTCCTCTTTCTGCCTAGATGACAGAGACCCTGGAGAGACACCAAGAAAGGCTGGAAGAAAAGCAGGCAGCCTGCTTGGAGCAGATCCGGGAGAAGGAGAAGAAGGTAATGGCTCTACACCTTGCCCCACCCCACTTCCTTGGAGGCTTTAATTTCAGCAGACTCAGCTCAGGCATCCTGGGAAGGCCTTATCTTAGGGCACCAGGGACAAGTGAAGGGGGCCCTGGGCTTTGGGGGGGGGTCTGATCAGGCAGGAGACAGCAGGTAGCCTCACAGTTTCACATCAACTAGATTATAGTCATTAGTAAACTTTAAAACTTTTTTTTTTACGTTGGGGTAATCTTCCCACACCCACTCTCCCTCAGTAGAACCCTCTCTTAGAACAAGGGAGTATAGCTAAGCAAACCATATTACCATAATGATGTTATGTGAGAGGGTATGCCTCATTCTGCACCTTTAGCCACCCCCCACTTCATCATTAGTCCTCTGAGGTCAAGATTTGTTATTATACCAATAATTCCTTTAGTGTGATTTTCTTGATACCATTTTGGCCATTGTTTGGTCATATTGTTCTCTTGGTTCTGCTTCTCCCCGCCCCCCCCATCCATTCACTGAAATGTTCTCTATTTTATTTACTTTTTGACTCCATTAAAGACCTCTGTTATCTACTGACTCTGTCTAGGTCCAGGGGCCAGTAGGAGGATGACTCAATCCCTTTCTCCCCATAGGCCTTCCCAAAGGCCATGCTAGCTGACATAGCATCCTTTTTACCCTGTGGGAGCCCATAACAGGCGGAGACTTGCCTTTTTCCATTGTTAGAGCCCAAGGAGATAGGGAGGTGGGAAGTCAGGCAGGTGTAAAGTGGGAGCAACTAATCCCTCCCTCTCTCTGATTTGATCTCTGCTGTATGTCTTCCCTACAGCTCCAGCTAAAGGCATTGTCTGAATATGAGGAGCAGATGAAGGGCCTGGAGGCTAGGGTGAAGGAGGCGGTGAGGTGCTGCCTCAGTTTCCCCCAAGATGCCCATGATAAGAAGCTGGAGACCCCCAGTGCTGTGGAGGAACCTTCAGAGGAGGCATCTTGTCCAACTGAGGCCTCTTCCCAGATAGACAGCCGTCTCTAGCCTGAAGATCTCCCCTCCCATTTTGGGATGAGGGCAGGGCTCTAGCTAGGGAATATGCCTCAAACCCTGTTGTCTCACAGAGACACCTGCCCATGTTCCCTTAAGGGAGCCCAGCGTACAAACTAACCAGAGGGTAGTATGTACTGGGGGCCTGGCTATGATACCTTGACACCTGTTCTTTAGCCCCATCTACAGTTTCTGACATTCAGCTCTCCCAGGCAAAGGTCAGGAGGCAGGAGGGTGGGTTTGGTTTTAGGCCAGTCCCCTAGGAGTCAGTCAGCACTGGTCAGAACTGAGAAAAAGAGCACTTCTGATCTGGTCAGCTCTTGGGACCTCTCAGAAGAGCCAGCCTCTGTGATGGTTTGTTAATCATACAGGTGTTAATCTAAGTGCATTTATTTGTCCTCCAGCCTTATCCAAATTAGTTCCCATCTACTGTTGTCAATTCTCAAGGAAAATCCAGGGTCACTCCTCCAAACTTTATCAATATGCAGACCAAAACTGTCATTCCAGGGTAACTCTGGACTCTGGATAGATCCTCCCCGCTCAGTGAACCCAGAATCCATGCCTTTAAATTGTCCTAAGTTTTTCCTGGTCTGGAACAGTTTCAGACTAAGGATTCTTTCTAGGAAAGGAGGGTCAGGTGCCCTCTCTTCCCTACCACCTACTGAGAGAAGATGACTCAGAAGGAGTACCCTGCCTTTTCCTAGTACTTTTGTTCCTTAGGGTCCAGAAAAGAATTCAAGGGGTAGCAATGAGGGAGGAGACAAACAATTCAAGGAACCCCAATGTCTA
Organism: Gymnobelideus leadbeateri; assembly: GCA_011680675.1. NCBI lineage: Eukaryota > Metazoa > Chordata > Mammalia > Diprotodontia > Petauridae > Gymnobelideus > Gymnobelideus leadbeateri. Next base: position 665,943 of record WOXC01005246.1, read on the forward strand.
GAGCTCATACAGTACTCAGATTATCCTTCCTTTCCCATCCCCTTTTCCTGGGGTTAACTAAATATAAAACTTTGGGGTTGTCTCATCCTTTCCCTTGAATTGTCTCATTCATTCTGTACCCCCTTCCCTAACCTTTCTCCATCCTTTCTTCTTGCGTATGGACCTCAAGAAACTGAGACAGAACTCAGGCCTCTAAGCCTCCAGATTAGTGTTCTTCCCTCCTCACCCCCATATTCTCTATCAGAGGAAACCAATTCTGAGGGATAGGTGGGCCACATGGGCAAAATCATTTGTGGCTAGTGGATGAAGGGGGAGGAAGAAAAAAGGTCACTATCTATCCAATATCATTTCAGGTTATTTATTATTTGTTTTCTTTTTTACTCCATTAAAGACCTATTATCTACTGAAGCCTGATGTTCTGTTCTCTATCAAGGGGCTGGAATGTTCCTGATCAGAAGATAAACTCTTGCACCTTCTCCCTCTACCCTAAAACCTCAAGTTATGCCCTACAGCTCTGAGAACCATGGCTACCCTTGTGAGTCTGTGAGTCCCTTCCTGGGAGTGGGGGGAGAAGGTTCTTTACCTGGGACCAGTACTGCTAATTATCCTCCAGGCATAATATTCTTTCTCCGGTAGGGAAGCAAATTTACTTTTCTTTCCCCAAATATTTATCCCAAATAATTTGTCAATGTCTTAGCCAGCCAGTAAAGGAGTAATATTAATGGTGATAATCTTAGCTATTTCCATCCATCCTTCAAATTATACCGTGATGGTTGCTGTGGACAAGTCATTTGCTCTACCTGTGTGTGAAACCAATCCCTCCATGAAGGAACTAGGAAATGGGCATGATTTTTCTAGTATTTCTATACCCCCTTCCCCATCATAATTTACCTTTCCTATTTTAATTACTATTTTTCTAGCCACTTCCCTCAGGACCTTATTCTCTCTTGGTTTCTTCTTCTTCTTCTTCTTCTTCTTCTTCTTCTTCTTCTTCTTCTTCTTCTTCTTCTTCTTCTTCTTCTTCTTCTTCTTCTTCTTCTCTTCTTCTTCTTCTTCTCTTCTTCTTCTTCTTCTTCTTCTCTTCTTCTTCTTCTTCTCTTCTTCTTCTTCTTCTTCTTCTTCTTCTTCTTCTTCTTCTTCTTCTTCTTCTTCTTCTTCTTCTTCTTCAGTTTTTTGCTTTTTGGAGAAGGGAAGGTAGGGCAATTGGGGTTAAGTGACTTGCCCAAGGTCACACAGCTAGTTTTGTGTTAAGTGTCTGAGTCTGAATTGGCTGGCTAAGACATTGATTATTTGGGACAAATATTTGGGGAAAGAAAAGTAAATTTGCTTCCCTACCGAGAGAAAGAATATTCTGCCTGGAGGGTAATTAGCAGTACTGGTCCCAGGTAAAGAACCTTCTCCTCCCCCCGCCTCCAGGAAGGGACTCACAGACTCACAAGGGTAGCCATGGTTCTCAAAGCTGTAGGGCATAACTTGAGGTTATGAGGAGTCCTCTTGACTCCAGGGCCAGTGCTCTATTCACTGTACCACCTAACTGCCCCTCTTGTTCTCTCTTGGGGTAGGCTAATCATAGGATCAAAAGATTGGGAAGGAACCTTAGAAATCAGTGAGTCCAACCTCTTAGTTTTTTATTAATGAGTTTTTAAAAAGTTTTTCAATGACCATGAATTTGTTTTTCTCTCTGCTACCCACCACCACTTTCTGCACTGGAAAAAAATAAAAGGAAAAATCAAACCCTTGTAACAAACTATAATTAAACAAAACACAACTCCCATATTGGCAGTGTCTAAAACTGTGTCTTATTCTGAATATTAGCCCATTATCTCTCTGTCAGGAGATGGGTAGCATTCTTTCATCACTGATCCTCCTTAATCATGCTAACCTTGTAGTTGAAACTGAGGACTAGAGTGTCTTGCCCAAAATCATGCTAAGCAGACCTTAGATTGGAACTCAGCTCTTCTAAGTCTATATCTGTTGCCATCAGGTTGGAATCCCAGTTAATGTATTATCCAACCAGTAAAGGCCTCATTCTAAGGATGAATCTAAGAATGAAACAAAGGATGTTAATGGTGAGACTCTCAGCAATTTCCACCCCTTGAATCATACCACTATGGTTGCTGTGGGTAATCACTCACTATAGCTTTGTATAAGGCCAACCCTTCCTCTGGGAGCCCTCTGCTATTCTGAGTTTTCTTGGTCTGGTTGGGGAAGGCTTATCCCAAGTGTGGGGAGTGCCAGGAAGTAGTTGTTTTCTTGTCTTCCACTTACAGAGAATGCCATCAGCTGGCAACACCTGGGGCACAGGAAAGTACACAAACAAGGGGCATCCCCCAGGGGCCTTGGTCTCAGGGATCCTGCCAACCTGGCTACACCTATCTACACTCCTCAATCCAGTGGCACTGGCCTCCTTCCTATTCTTTGACCAAAATACTGCCATCTCCTGAGTCTGGACATTTCCCCCCTACTGGTTGTCCCTCATGCCTCGAATTCTCTTCCTTTTCCTCTCTGCCTCCTGGTTTCCCTGTTTTCCTTCAAGTCCCAACTAAATTCCTCCCTTCTCCAAGAAACCATTCTTGCTCCCCCTTAATTCTAATGCCTTTCCTCTGTTGTTTATCTCCAGTTTATCCTGGATGTATCTTGTTTGTACATGGCTATCTATATCTTGTCTCCCCTTCATAAGTGAGTTAGCAGTGTGCTTTTACAAAATGGGATATATTAGATTGTGAGCTCCTTGAAAGCAGGGGCTGTCTTTTGCCTTTCTTTGTTTCCCCAGGAAGCACACAGTAAACATTTACTGCTACATAGTGGCACACAGTAAGCACTTACTGCTACTTAGTGGCACACAGTGGGCCCTTCCTGCTACTTAGTGACACACAGTCAGCCCTTACTGTTACTTAGTGGCACACAGTAAGTACTTGCTGCCACTTAGAGGCACACAGTCAGCACTTACTGTCACTGGCACTCAGTAAACACTATCACTGGCACACTTAGTAAATAGTAAGTAGTGAACACTATTTATTGACTGACTGACTTGGGTCAGGAGACTCTGGTCCCCATAATCCAACCTTGATAAATCAAAGCTGCAGCTAATAGACAGCTTTGGTGTGGTAGAAAAAGTACTGTATTTGGAATCAGAGGACCTGGGTTTGAATTCTGCATCTGTCATTTTCCTATATAACCCTGGGCAAGTTATTTAACATATTGGGTCTTAGTTTCCTCCACCTTAAAGGGAGAGAGACACAAAGAAGGGCTTGGACTAGATGTCCTCTAAGTAGTGGATAGAGTGCCAGGCCTAGAGTCAGGAAGACTCATCTACATGAGTTCAAATCTGGCTTCAGACACCTAATAGCTGTGTGACCCTGGGCAAGTCATTTAGCTCTGTTTACCTCGGTTTCCTTATCTGGAAAATGAGCTGGAGAAAGAAATGGCAAACCACTCCAGTATTGAAAAGAAAACCCAGGTGGAGTCATGAAGAGTCAGACACGAATGAAATAGCTAGCAAAAAACAAAGGTCCTTTCTGGATCTAAATCTATAGGATTCAGCAGATTTGCTACCTCTTCCTCCCTCCCCCCAGTATAAAGAGAGGGTCCTGGGTTAGTACTTAGCTCTGTGCTTCAGTAGCAGGAGTGATTCCTTTCCATGGACTTCTCTCTCCTTTCACCCTTTCCTCTTCCCTCTAAACATCCAGCATCCTTTCCTGAAACAAGCCTCCATACACAGCTGGAAGCCTCCAATTCCATCTCCTGGGGCTCAGGAGTGGGGACCCTCAGGGATCTAGGCACGTGGGGCTGGGTCAGAGTCTGAGAGGCTGGGATGGAGCTGAATCAGAGTATCTCCCAGTTTCTGACTGGTGACTCAAGCTGTCTAAAGAGGTTGGGGAAAGGGGGTTGGGCAGAGAAATTGGGGAAAGGGAAGGCTGTGTTATTCTTTCCTTTCTGAGGTATCCTGCTTTATTTAGTCCAGGCCTGGCAGTGCCTAAAGCAACTGGTCTGGAGCTAGGCAGTCCCCTTTACAGCAGGGCTTGGATTAGCTTCTATAAAGCAGATTAGTCTTCTCTCCATAGGACCAGGCCATTAGGCAGTTTCCATGGGGGATGAGGGGGAGCAGATCTCTTTCAACTTCCCTTATTCTCCAGAAAAAGTGCTAATGGATAAAGGCCCTTTTGGATCCTGCTGCTTGTCTGCACCACTTAACACACTTACTCTTCATTTGACTATAGGAAAGGTATAGAGAAAGGGATGGGGAGGGGGTCCCCTAAGGGCATAAGAAACCAGGAAGCTGGTGGTAGCAGGGTCTATAATGGGGCTCAAGACCCTGAAGTTTCACTTCTTGCTTATCTATTTGGAAGAGCCAGAGACAGCCTGTCCCCTCTCCTGCCCCATGCCTCAGTTTCCCCCTTTGAAGCAAAAGAAAGCTCCTCACTCCCTCTCCCTTGTCCAATTGCTGATTCAACCTCCCCCTCCCTCACCCAGAGATGCTTTGTAGATCCCCCATCCAGGTGCCATGGCAGCCAAGGCATGACCTTCCCTAGCTAGTGCAGCATGACAGGCTGAGGGGGGATTGGGTGACAGATGAAGAGAGGGAAGAGGCTGGGACTAGCACCTGCAGACAGACAGACAGGCTACTCTGCTCTTTCAGCCTTGCCTGGGGAGCAGGGCTAGGGAGAACTGAGAAGTGGGGGGGGGGTAGGGCTGGGGGGGGGGAGTGTGATGGGGGAAGAAAGGGGAGGGGGAGCTGCTTCTCCCAAGGTTCTGTCTCCTTGTCAGTGTTCTTCTCCCTTAAGCGACAGCTTCTAATTCAGGCTGTTTGTGCCTCTCCTCTGCTTTGTGCTAAAGTCTCAGCTTTTTTCAGCTCTGCTGTTTCTTCCTGGTTCAGAATGTACCCACAGAGAAGTCAGAGCAGCCGGCTCGGATGTTATAGCCTTGGCCTTTCTGGATGGTAGCACTGCCAGAGGGGCGGGTAGAATTGTACCTCTTAACAAAAGAGGCCCAGGGTTCCCTCAGTCACACCTTAGGGGGAGATTTTAGGATCCTCCTCTTCTCCTGGGTTTTGTTTCTATATGTACCCAGGTAATGAGAACATAAAGCTAATTGGGGTCTCCTGGAGCAGGAAGGAGGGGTACTAAGGGCTCGGCAAGAGATATAGTGGAAGGGAAGGTTGGCTTTGGAGAGGGAAGGGGCAGAGTAGGCCAGAACTACCCATGGATCCAGTGTACTTCTTACTATATGTGTGATGTTAGGCAACCCTCTGGGTCTCAGTTTCCCCGTCTGTAAAATGACGAGGCTAGCCTAGATGACGATCCCGCTCTAAATATGTAAGTCATTAAACAGAGGAGGCCAGAGCTGACCATGGAGCTCAGGGCCAGTTTATCAGGCACATTCTTTTTCTCCCTTCTTTGCCATCCACATCAAATACATATTTCCAACAATTCTAATCAAAGATACTCTTTCTCTTACTATCTTTAAGACCTTGGGGGATTCTTTATGTCTAAATTGAGGAAATAGGACTAAGCCTTAAAAGTCCATTCCTCAGACTCAGGAAGCATTAAGGTGGGGGAAGGGAATGAGACACAAGGAAGAGAAAAGATGGCTGGATAGTCAGGAACTGAACCCAGAATCTTTAGCTCCCCCCTTGGGTGTAGATGAGAAAGGGGAGAGAGTTGGGCTCATTTCCTATCAGAGCTCATTGTAGAGATCTCTCAGTCACATACTTAGGATTTCCCAACAATGCTAACCTCTGATCCCCAGAAACACTGTCTGCATTGCTGTGCTGGGAAATATATGGTGACTAAGGAAACCTCTGGCATATAGGCACCCCAGTCACATACCAAAAGACCCTGGGTCTATTTCCAGAATACTGTTCCTAGTAGTGATGGTAGAGATAAGAGGCTTTGAGTATTATGGGACACTGTGGTCTGAAGGTTAATGTATTACCAAATCATAGACTCTCAGTATTAGAAACCACCTCATCTAAGCCAGCCCATGCTATCTTCTAAAGATTGGTAGGGGTGGGGAGGAAGTTGAGTTGGCATAGCTCATATCAAACTTGGGGAGGAGTGGGGAGATAGAGAAAAACGGATTCTTCAGAGAAAAATGGATTCTTCAAAACTGTGCATCATTGCTCAAAAACCTAAAGCAATTCCCCTATTTTCTTCCTGAATAAAGTACAAACATCTTAGTCTGGCATAGGAAGCTCTCCAAATCTGGCTCCAGTCTACCTTTCAGGAATCATCTCTCACTATTCCTATTCACACGCTCAGTATTTCAGCCAGAAATGGAACTGTCACACTCTCATGCTGCCCTTCTAGATCTCTCTGACTCTTCCCTTGCTTTCCCCTGGGGCCTGAAAAAGATTTTTCCCTGCCATCTATCTCCTGTGGAACTCCCTTCTTTTCTTGGGATCACAGATCTAGAGCTGAAAAGGATCTCAGAGGTCATCTAACTCAACCCTTTCATTTTTACAAATGAAGAAACTGAGGCACAGGGAGGGTAAGTGACTCATCCAAGGTTGCAGAGGTAGTGAAGCTCAGAGATTGAGCTTTGAAGGCCCAACATAGGTTCCAATTCTACCACATTTTGATGTGCTCTCCCCTCCCAAATTTCTTTTTCTTTTTGGATGGGGGAGGGCAGGGCAATTGGGGTTAAGTGACTTGCCCAAAGTCACACGGCTAGTAAGTGTTAAGTGTCTGAGGCTGGATTTGAACTCAGGTCCTCCTGACTCCAGGGCCAGTGCTCTATTCATTGAGCCACCTAGCCTCCCCGCCCCCCCCCCATTTCTTGTGGTATTTTGGTCCCTTTCTTTGTACTTATTTAAATTATATGATGGTCATTTGACATGATATATATGGGGTTTGGGGGGCACTATATCTTTTTATTCTTATTTTCAGTTCCAATTTCTCTCCCTCCCTCCACCCCTCCCGCTCTCATTGAAAAGGCAAGAAATATGATATGCATTACACATATGAAGTCACCCAAACCATATTTCCACATTAGCCATAACATGTTATATATGTTTTATTTCCCTATCTTTGGTGGTTGAAGTACTGAAATTCTTTTTTTTTTTTTTTGCTTTTTGGAGAGGGGAAGTCAGGGCAAATGGGGTTAAGTGACTTGACAAGGTCACACTGGGCAAGTAAGTGTCAAGTGTCTGAGGCTGGATTTGAACTCAGGTGCTCCTGATTCCAGGGCCAGTGCTCTATTCACTAGCTGCCTAGCCGCCCCAAAGTACTGAAATTCTATGTGAAAAATGGGAAACTTGGAAATATAATATCCTTTAAGTTCCCACTTCATCACACACCTTCCCAAGTCCAAAACATTTTATGAGCAGAAGTTTCTATTCCTTTTCTCTATTCACTCAAAGCATTTCTTCGACCCTAAAATGGTTATGGTGTAGAGGGAGCCTTCATTCCTCCCCTGCCTCCCTCACATGTCAGTCAAAATCTAACTGGTCTTTTTATTGCCCTTCTAAGGGATGGTGTGGTCCATGGGGTCATGAAAAGTCAGACACAATTGAAAAGCAATTACAAGATGCCTTGGGTTTTATCATCTTTCCTCAGTCTACTCTGCTTGCCTGGAAAGCTTTCATAGGGTCATAATTTAAGAGGTAAAAGGTCCTCTAGTGAGATCATTTAGTTCAATTCTTTCATTTAAAGATGAGGAAACTGAGGCCAACGAGGTTGTGACTTATCCAACCACACAGGTAGTTGTCAGGGGTAGGGTTTGAACTCTGATCTTCTGATTCCTGAGCCAATGTTTTTCTACTGACCTACCTCTGTTTCCCACCTATCCAAATCCCACACCCATCCTTTGAGGCCCTCCACAGTTCAGATTCCAACATCTTTTTGACATTCCCCACCATCTGTGTCCAACAGTATTTCTCCTTTCCCTTAAGCCCTATAAACACCTATTATCTGATTCTCTCATTTGACATTTGAATTGTTGGTCAACTTTGTTCCTTTCTATGTCTTATTTTCCCTGAACTACAGTAAGTTCCTTGAGGGCAGGTAAAGTTCTGTCTTTTGTCTCTCTACAATTTGTGTAGTTATCCCCCTTGTCGTTGTTCAGCCATTTCAGTCATGTCTGACCCTTTGTGACCCCTTTTAGGGGTTTCCTTGGCAAAGATACAGCAGTGGTTTGCCATTTCCTTCAGCTCATTTTCTAGATGAGAAAACTGAGGCAAAGAGGTTAAATGACTAGTCCAGGGTCACACAGCAAGTAAGTTTGTGATGCTAGTAAATGTCTAAAGTTAGGACTTCCTGACTCTGGGTCGAACTTTTCCACCTCACTGCCCACAGTTATTCCCTTAGTAGATAGCAAACGAGTAGGAGTTAGGGACCTTGGCCTTTGTTGTTCAAGAAATAAATATTTGTTGAATTGGACTTGTGTCTTCTACAGTGCCAATATACCACTAAGTACCATGTAAGGTCTTTTAAAAATCCCCTTTCTTCTACTTCCACATGGGGAGGAGGGGAGAGTCAGACAGAGAGAATTTATGGAGTGATAACTATGTGCCAGGCACTGTACAAAGAGCTGAGAATACAAATACTACCTGCAAACACGGAAGTCTCTGCTCTCAAGGGGCTTATACTCTAATGGGAAAAGACTACCCATAAAAAGAAACGGAAAGAGTGGGATGCTATGAAAGGGGCATTGTGGTATGGGACAGGCCAGAAGTATGGTCAGGGAGTCATTAAGGAGGCCCAGGCCCCAACAAAATAAGGCAAAAGCTGACTTCTCAGAGCTGGAGCACTCATTGACTAGAGTCCAGGTTACTAATGGAGAGAAGGTAGGTCCAAGTAGAGGCTGGCAACCCATTCTTCTGGGGCTACCAAGCCTTCTGAACTCCTGGACAGAACATCCTTTGGGAGTGGGGTAAATGGGTTCTACACTTTTCCTTTACCAGTTTTCCTGGGTGAGAGGGGAAATGTGTACTGGACAAAGGTCTGGGTTCAGGGAGTAAGGTGAAAGGCTAGTGACTTTTATAGAAGGAAGCAGTCCTTCACGTCTCTATTTCATCCTCCATCACCCTGCCCCCACCTTCCCCCTCCTCCATCCCTCCCCAGTCTCTTTCCCAGACCAAGAAAAGGGGCCAGGGAGAAGTAGGAGGATTCAAGGCAACATTCGAGCTTGGAGAAGGGATGCTTCTCAGATCAATCAGGAGAATGGCGTGGGAGGGGGAGAGAAATCTGGAATTCTGGATGTATATACCTTGATTGGGTCACCTGTGGGTCCTGCTCTGCTCCCTTCCCCCTTATGGCCCACTTTCAATGAAGTGGAGAAAGCAGGGACTAAAACTAAGGGCCCTAGAAGCTTGTGAGGAATCCTGAGCAGTTAATTCGGGCAGAGAAAGAGGAGGCATCTCGCTCGTCTCCTCTTGCAGCCTGAAGAGAGTCTGTGCGGGGGAGGGCCTGGGGGTGTTCAGGCTGAAGGTGTTGGAGGATGTAGAATTCAGCCCTTAATGCCTCGTGTGTGTGTGTGTGTGTGTGTGTGTGTGTGTGTGTGTGTGCGTGTGCGTGTGCGTGTGCGTGTGTGTGTGTGTGTGTGTGTGTGTGTGTGTGTGTACATGCGCACGCCTCAGCGTGTGGCGGAGAAAACCACTGTGTGTATATGTGTATTAGTCTGAGTGTATCGGGGAGCCTGTGAGTATATGTGATTGTGGGGATGTCAGTCGACGACTGGCGGATAGCTCAGCAGGCGCGCAGAACATGACACCTTTTTTCTTTTTCTCAACTACACCCTCCCCCAATCCCTCCCCCAGCATCCCCAAGGCTCTCAGCTCTTTTCCTCTCTAACTGTCATCTGTCACAAACTGACCCACTCCTAGGGAAATGACTCTTCCCCTCAGGTGACTCAGTTGCTGACCGACGGGTCGCACCCCTTATTTTCCCAGTAGAAGGGTGTTGGGTTGCGCTCTTCTGCTCCCCCCACCCCAGTCTGGGGATTGATCTCGCCGATGGAGGGTGTCTGAGCTGCACGTCCCCCCGCCCAGGCCCTTGGAGGGGGCAGGCAAGGAGCGTGAGGGGGTGGGACTCAGGCGCCCTGCAGTGCAGGCAGAGGGGCTGAGACTCTGGGATCTGGGATTGGAGCTGCTCGGTGCCAGTGGCCCCCCACGAGCTGCACCCGCCCCCCGCCCCCGGTTCCACAGCCGCCGTCTCAGCCCCGGCGGAGAGGGAGGAGGAGTCGATCCTCCGCTCCGATCCCCCAGTGGGGCTCTGGGCGCCGCTCCCCTGTCCCGGAGCCCTCCTCGAGTTCCAGAGGAGACATTGCCATGGAGAGTCCGACGCTATTTTGACCCCCAAGGCTATAAAACCCAGACTCCTGGAGGGGTGGCTTCAACTGCTGCTGAACCAATTAATCCCCCAAATAACTGGTGCCCCAGTGCAGCTTCCCTCTCCACCACCACCCCCAACCCCCCCGAGTGGGAGGAAGAGCAGCGGCGGCGATGGCAGCCTAAGGAGCAGCGCTCCCCACCAGCTCTGGAAGAGATCCCATCGCCTCCACCGTTGTTTCGGTCGGGAAGCTAAGGAGGCTGAAATCTTAGAAGCGATCACCTGAATAGCTGCGAGGGGGCCCCCAGGTATGGGATTGGGAAACCCTTGGGAGCAAGAAGAGTAGTGGGGAACCCCAGACAGAGGAGCCAAGGACCTGTAGTTATTGTCTAGAGGACAGCCAGGTACTGACTCCAGAGAGTAGCGTGAAGCAGAAATATCCACGCGTGAAGTCTGGGAGCCAGAGAAGTAAAGAGTGTAGCAGACTAGGGGGCCGAGAGCAGCCAGGAGCAAGGAACCCCCCACACCAGCAGAACAGCAAGCAGCAGGGACCCCAGAGAAGGGCTTCAGCTTCGTGAGGAAACCCAGAACCTGCGACTGGAGTCCTTAGGACATCTGGGCGTCAAGCCCAAAACAGTAGCAACAGCTGTGGGCCAGCGCCACCCACGCGTGGAGCACCAGCAGCAGGCCCACGGCCCAGCAGTACCTTGGACATTTCTATTGAGACCCAGGAGTAGCTTCACGGCAGTGGAGCCCACCTCCTCAGGAGCGGAGGCCGAGAGCAGCTGAAAGGACGGAGGGTATGTTGAAGCCAAAGGATCTGTGCCCTCGGGCGGGCACTCGTACTTTTTTGGAGGCGATGCAGGCTGGCAAGGTGCACCTGGCGCGTTTTGTCCTGGACGCCCTGGACCGTAGCATCATTGATTGTCGCGCGGAGCAGGGGCGCACACCGCTCATGGTGGCGGTAGGGCTGCCAGACCCCACGCTCAGATCCCGTTTCGTACGGCTGCTGCTGGAACAGGGCGCGGCCGTGAACCTGCGAGACGAGAGGGGACGCACGGCGCTGAGCCTGGCATGCGAGCGGGGTCACCTGGACGCGGTGCAGCTGCTGGTGCAGTTCAGCGGCGACCCAGAGGCAGCCGATTCGGCGGGCAATAGCCCAGTGATGTGGGCCGCCGCTTGTGGCCACGGCGCGGTGCTCGAATTCCTGGTGCGCTCTTTCCGCCGCCTTGGCTTGCGCCTCGACCGCACTAACCGCGCGGGCCTCACAGCACTGCAGCTCGCGGCCGCCCGAGGCCACGGGCCTTGCGTCCAAGCGCTCACAGGTCCGTGGGGCCGTGCTGCCGCGGCAGCGGCTGCCCGCGCCCGGGGCTCTACCTCGGACAGTCCCCCAGGCCGGTCCAGTGCTGCGCCCAGCCCGGAGCGTCGCCGGCCTAGCCCCCGCCGCCTTCCGCGGCCCCTTCTGGCTCGCTTCGCCCGGGCAGCTGGCGGCCATGGGGGTGAAACAGGCATGGGGGGCAAGGGCTCTGGCCGACAGAGATCGCTGGGCAACGAGCGGCCCGAATTTGGCCGCAGCATGAGCTTGGCGCTGGGCTCGGTGACCGAGGAGGAGGCTGCTCGGGTTCGGGCAGCAGCTCAGTTTCCCCGGTCAAATTCCCCTCAGGCCTCGGGCACTGGGAGGTGGCGCTCTCAGGAGCTACTGGAAGGCAAGGCTCTGGCCCTAATCAAGGCTCCTGGTGGGCTCACCCCCCATCCTGAGGGCGCCCCTGGGAGAGGCCGTCTCGGTCTGCGCCGCCGTTCTACTGCGCCGGACATCCCCAGCCTGGTAGGGGAGGCGCAAGGGTCAGATGGCGGGCTGGAGCAGGAGCTTGACTCGCTGCCCCTAACTCTGCCTGACCAACAGACCCCTTGGCAGGGGGGTACCGAGGCAGAAGCAGTGGTCTTGCAAGCCCAACGGTGAAGAGGCCCAAGGGCTCTTCACCAAGATTCCCCAAACCCAAATTCTCCTCTGCTGGATCCATGCAACAACCCAATTCCTTTTCCCTATTGACCCTCCCACTTCTGCAAAGGCCAGAGCTGCCCTCGTTCTTACAGGACCATTCAAATTTCCTGTATCTCCCGGGTCTGCTTCTCCACCCTAGGCATCCACCAGAGTAGCCAGAGTAGCCTGTGGCCTCTGTACAGACCCTCTTGAGGGGCTTGCACTATTCTCCTCTCCTTTCCCCTCATGCCCCAGTTGTTCCCCACATCACAACCCCCGTCCCTGCCCTCCTTTCCATTTCGTTTAGATTTTCCACTTCCATCCAGTGTGCCAGCTCTTCCCTTTCCTTCTCTTCCCCTTGCACTAAAAGCAAGTAGAAGAAAGACTGGTACCCAACAGACTCGGGGCCCACGGTCTACATGAACCTGAAGGTGTCGTAGCTTTGAGGTTTTTAGCCTGTTAGTGAGATCTAGAATATTAGATGGTTAAATCTGAAAAATATTTCAGAGCGCATTTGCTCGGACCTGTTCATTTCATAAATGAGAAAACCGGGACCCAGAAGAAACCAAGTGACTTTCTCCCCCAAGGTCGTATAGATAGTGAGGAGCCAGAATTCAAACGGAAGGCTCTTTATTCCCTAATCTATTGCCGTTTCCCATTACACCTTGCTGCTTTCCTAACCTTTAGCGTTCATTTCTGCAAACGGTAGAAATGCCAGTGCATTCTCTATGCTGAAGCCATAGCATCTTGAGGTATGAGAGAATGCTTTCTCAGAATGCTGGCAGCCTTCTGCCCCAGGTGATTGCAGATTGATCCAGGTATGTCTATGACACAGTCCTTTTTCTCTCTGCACCAATAATGATAGTGCCCCAGTGCCAGGGCAAGGGGAGGACAAAAAAGGGGTCCAGAGACTTGAGGGACAAAAGGCTTCTTCCTGAATTGTCACTTTTTGTGAGTCTGGAGGGGGTGAAGGGGAGAAAACGCTATGTCTTTAATAATTATAAAAGTATCCCCCCCCCACCCCCCTTCAAGGCAGTTTGAAAGGAAGAAAAAATACCTGGTCAGGAATCTTTGCTATTGTCATCTAATGTTCCTTATACCACGGGAACATAGGTTTAGAACTGGTGGGCACCTTAAGGGCCATCAACTCCCATTCCCTCATTTTACAGATGAGGAAACTGAGATACAGGAGGCTGAGTGGCTTGTTTAGGGATAGACAGCTAATAAGTATCAGAAGAGAGTTCTGAAGTCAGGTCTCTCTGACCGACTCCAAGTTCAGTGACCGATCTCCTAGGGTATGCTGGGTGCAATAATCCTAGTTTACATTGCCTCTGCCTGGGCTCTGACTTCTCTGGGGGTTTACCAGTCACAGCACCAGACTGTTCTGAGTACCTTTCCAAACTTTTCTGGCCCCCAGAACATCCACATCCTAGTTACTGAACAGCCAGCCATCAAAGGAAAACAACTAAACCTCTTTCAGTCTCCAGTGGGTCTGAATTGAGTTTTTGAGGTAATGGAATCCAAAGATTTAAAACAGTTAATATGCCCTTTATACTTCTATTTCCCCAAGTCTTCCACTTCCACTATTTCTAAGATGCTTAAAGTGGAAATGTTTCCTTAGTGCTCCCCCACCCCTGTGCCCCAAACTCCCCCTCTCTCACCATCTGCACAGAAGGTGTTCCCATAGGTTTGTGCTTTAGATATGGGGTTGCAAGGTTTTGCTTAATTTTTCCCTTCACTTTCAAATAACTCCCATTTGGAGGCTTTATACATCCAGCAGAAAGCAGCAGGCTTGATTTGAGGTTTAAGAACCTTGACAATGTCTCTCTAAATAGAAGCTCCGCGAGGGAGATAATTGACTGAAGTGTTTGTGATGTTAAACTAAGAAGCAGTGAAGCTGGGAGCCCACACTAACTGCAGGTCCCCGTTTAAATTACATCAAACTCCCGAAAGAGCTGGAAGGAAGCTGCTAGAAAGTCTGCAGCTTCTAGCTGGGCTGTAGATGGAGGGCAGAGTGATGGCGGATGCTAGAAGCTGACCCCCACCAGGGAACCTACTGGTTATGCCATTCTGACCCCCACCTCAGCACCACCCCCGTGGGACGGGGTCCAATTTCAGCCCCATTACCCACAGATTAGTGAGTCAGAAGTAACTGCCTCTATGCTTCTAAGAGGTGATTAAAAGGTTCTTTCTCTCCTCTCCCCTCCTCATTCCTCCTCCCTCTTCCTTTCTCTCTCCTTGCTCACTCTTCGCCCTCTCTTTTTGTTAGCCTAGACTAGTATGCCTGCGTGTCTAGGAAGGCACTAGGACCCTGTAGGAGCTCAAGGGCTTTGAAAGAGACTTGGCTGATGGAATTTTTGCTACCAGGCTGACGAGAAAGGTTTGTGGGTGGGTGGGTGGGGGTGGGTGGGGGTGGCAAGGTCTTTTTCTGAGTACAGATTTGGGAATACAACCTCCACCCTTGGGTTGGGATTTTTAGAAATCTGTGCTCCTGATGGAGAGTGTGAGGATTTTCACCTCAGAGTTTCTGGGGGTAGAAAACTGTTACCAAGGAGAACTACCTTGTGGAGGGAAAGGAGCTTCTGATCTCTCACCCTGAACCAACAGAAAGAAGGAAAGGGAGTGAGGAGGTATCTCTTCTGTATTGGTTCCTTTGCCTCTTCTGGGATTCTTCCCTCCCACCCCACCCCCCACCCCCACCCCCACCCTTGTGCTCCAATGACCCTTGGAGGCAGAGAGCTGCGTCTACTTTCCAGAAGGAAGGCTTCCCACAACCCAAATACCATTTGCTCTGTCTCCAGGAACCATACCAACCACAGGATACAGAGTCCAAGATGGTGGTGCCTAACCTTATTCTGCCCCACCTGGCCCCCACTCAGGATCTGATCTCTGATGCCTCCTAGTGGCTAACATATTAGCCACTTCTTTGCTTGGCCTCAAGGATTCAGTCTAAGGGTTGGAAAGGCTTGGTCATAGACCGTAGAGGCAGAACTGGAAAGGACTTTAGAGTCATTAGTCCAATCTCCCTCATTTTACAGCTGAGGAAACTGAGATCCGAAGAAATAAAGTGTTACATATGTGCTATATGACAGAGTAAGGATTTGAACTAAGGTCTTGATCCACTCCATGAACAATTTTTTCCATCCCTCACCCCCTGGATGTCTTAATGTCTATGAATCCTTTTTTTTTCTATTCTTGGGGAAGGGGAGTATCATCGAGCTACTTGAAGACATTTTGTTGTGAAATAAGGGATCAAAGAAATCCTTTTAACTAATCTATTTGGGGAGCCTTGGGAGCACAGAACCTTTGACAGGATATGAACATTGTGTGTGACATTCTCTGCTTCCTGATTTTTCTTGCCCTTCCACTGCAAAAATTGCCCTCCTCTATAACTTCTGATACATTAGATTCAATTTCTGGAGTGGTTCAAGTTGGAGAATGTAGTTTCCCACTTGGTTTCCTCCTCTGGAGTTGGAGTTTCCAGTTCCTCTCCCTTCTTTCCCCCCAAATTTTGCCAGTTTCTTTTCAGACCCTGGTTCTGTCTCAGAATGGTCTCAGGGGGTGGGAGAACCACACAGCTCAATTGCAAACTGCTTCCTTCTGCTACTTGCTTGCTAAACTGCTCCCTTTTTGACTGTTTAGTTTTCATATCTAGTACAAGTATACAATTTTTTTTGTCTCATCTTTAAAACACAGCTAAGCTCTGGCAAGTGCATTGTCCCAGGAGCTGACCCAATCTTTCCCAGTGTAGCGGACATGTAGCTTTTGGGTCAAATGTCACCTTGGCTTTGGTTGACTGGGTAAGTGAGGGTGTCTTGGCAACTCTCACAGAGTTGCCAAGAGATTGCTTGATGAAAGTGATATTTCTCAAAAACCACAGAAGGTCCTTCCTGTGTGTACATAACTGTGTGTGTGGTGGACTTGTGTGTCTTACTTGTGTAACATGTATGGCTGGCTTGCTTTTCCTACAGCTTTGTGCTATGGCACTGCCCTGCTTGGAACTTGTCAAGGTCACCACAGTTCGGTATCCAGAATCTCTCCTCTCTGCAGGCCAAAAGTTTCCAGACTGGAGCCCTGACCCTCTCTCCTTTAGGGCATCATTCCCAAGCTTCCTGGCCCAATGTGGGGAGGCAGCTTCCCTCAAACTATTTTGCTTTCCAAACTACACTGTTTTCATTGTAAACTAATCTAAATCCCTGGGGCTTGGTTTTCCAAAGTGGTTGTAGGTATTGATCTGTCTGTGGGGCTAAGTGACTCATCCATACCCTTTTGGAAGAAGAGGCTGTTTTGTAGAAAGATTAACTCAGAATAATAGTTAATAAATCCAGTATTATTCAATTGAGGAGATTGGGCTGTTTCATTCTCTTTGGCTCAGCTGCTGCAAAGGAATTTCCTTGTTAATTTTAGAAAGACAAAGTAGCCCTCTTATTAATACTCCTCTGGTGTTGATTCAGAATGAGCTCACATGGAGGTGTCTCAGGGCTAGTGTTGGGGTGGGGGCAGAGGGAGGAGGGAAAGGACAAGTTCACATTATTCTCTGACCCCTGGGTACCTGTGTCTGTGAAATCTCAGTGGGGAAGGTCAACGCATGACAATTTTATTGCTAGGTGGGACCTTAAAGGTTAATAGCGTCTGACTGATTGTACAGATGAACTATCTCCAGGTACTTCCAAAATATGAAGTTAATTCAGTGGCAGAGTCAGGAGAAGAACTGAGTCTGGTCTTGTATAACAGACCTATTATGTTTCTCTGAGTCCACTGACTTCACTTTTTTGCCTTTGTCAATATCCCAAGGTTGAACACCCTACTCCACCCAATGTTCAAGGCTACCCCACCTAAAACTCAAGTTCAAGGCTATCACACTTGGATTTGAATCCTGCCTCAAGTACAATATGTCTTTGGGCAAGTCAATTAATCTTTCAGGACCTCAGTTTCCTGATCAGTCAAATTGAGGGAGCTGGATTTGATGGACTGAAAAGTCCCTTCTAGCTCTGAATCCATAAACCTGTAAACTTGGTAGATAAACTTAGAGCAAAGCCTGAGAGTAGGAAAGGTTAAGTGACTTGTCCATGACTACTCAGACAGTAAGAACACCACTTATACAGCATACACTATGTGCCAAGCACTGTGCTAAGGGCTTTACAAATGTATTCCCATTTGATTCTTACAATAACTCTAGGAGATACTGTTATTTCTATTTTATAGATAGGAATTTGAGGGAAAGAGGTCAAGTGACTTGCTCAAAGTCCCACAGCTAGTAATTTTCTGAGGCTGAATTTGAACTTGGGTCTTCCTGACTCCAGGCCCAGTGCTTTATCCACTGGGTTCTAGCTGCCTCACCTCACTAGTAATAGTGATTATGATAAACATTTACATAACATTTATTATGGGTCAGGCATTATGTTAAGCACTTTTCAAATACCTCATTTGATCCTCACAACAACCCTGACTGACTCCAAGTCCAGTGACTGATCTCCTAGGGTATGCTGGGTGCAGTAATCCTAGTTTACATTGCTTCTGCCTGGGCTCTGACTTCTCTGGGGGTTTACCCCCATTTTACAGATGAGAAAATTGAGGCAAATAGAGGCTAAGTGACTTATCTAGGGTCCCACAGTTAGTGTCTGAGGCTGGATTTGAACTCAGGTCTTCTTGACTCCAGGCCCAGTATTCTACCCACCAAGCTACCTAGCTAATAGAATATCAGAGGGACAGCTAGGTGGTGAAGTGAATAGAGCACTGGCCCTGGAGTCAGGAGGACCTGAGTTCAAATCTGACCTCAGACACTTAACACTTACTAGCTGTGTGACCTTGGGCAAATCACTTAATCCCAATTGCCCTATCTTCCCCTCTCCAAAAAGACAAAAAAAAAAAGAATATTAGAGGGAGGACTTGAAATCAAACTTCAGGCTAGCCCATTTCATTATGTCCTGATGTTTAAGCTTTTCTCTTAAAATAACCTAATTTGAGGAAAACAGCTTCAGATCACAACAGAAATAGAAACACTATGACTTCCCATGGTTGTTCTTCTTGCTGTAGGGCTAGCCTGCATGGAACGTTGAAAAGGGTCAGGGTTAAGCAGTACAGAAGATAGCCATTGACCAGAGGAGCTACTTGCAAGATACTGTGATAAATTCAGCTTCCTATACTGGCTTTCCTGACCTGAGACTTAACTCCTTAGGGGAGAGCATTCTAGATACTTCTCTCTCCCTCAGGGGTCCTGAAGCAGGCCATTCACATTGTCTCCCTCTGTTAAATTTCAGATCCACATTAGATGACAAAGCTCTTCTGAGGCCAACCCAACCCAAGGGAAACTAGTGAGTGTGAAAAGGAGATACCATATGTTTGCCTCTGACTGCTCCTGGGCAGCCCAAATACAGTTCAGTTGGACTCTCCAGGAAAATGGGAAGAACACAAACTTTGAACTTAAGAACACCCATTTTAATTTAAAACAGGAAACAAGTGCAAACAATTCACAAAAGTTCTCTAAGAAGGATGGTCAGTTTCTAATTCTGACCTTTAAAAAAAAACTTTGCCATCTTGCTCAAAAGCAGGGAAAGTATTGGGAAACACTGGAATCAGAAAATCCCTTCTGGGTGGGGAAGGGATCTGACAAAACTGTTTCTTGGAGATCCCTGCTTTCAACAGCCCTGATGATGGGAGCTCCTAGCCTAGTACTGTGACCAAGGCAAAGGAAGTGCTGCATTAGTATTTGTTGGACTGAGTTGAAGTACCTAAGGAAACAGATGAAAGTAAATTGTTCTGAGAATCTCATCCCTGGGATGGTTTTCATGAGGTGCTGAAATGAGACCTTGAAGGCCTTGAACCATGATGGTTTGGCTACCTGGGATGCAGTGAGGGAAGGGGTTCCATTTGTGAAATTCACAGGTAAATCTAAGTTCCAGTTACCTGACCATTGCTTTCTGCCCATTCTTGGCTCTGGCCTTCTGAAATCTAAGTATCCTCCAGAAATAGAAGGACAGACTTCTCAAAAGACCCCAAAAGTTGAGTCACCTAGCCTCCACTAGGCTTTCATACAGATGTGTCAGGGAAACTAGTTTGGACTTAGAGGGTGGAAGGAAAAAAGGAAGGAGTCCCTTAGGAACTCAATTATTTGGGAATGAGGATGGAGCTGGTTTTATTGATTCTGGCTTTGGGATCTAACCAGAGCCCAAAGCTCCCTGAATGCTTCCTCTAACTCTTAAAGGGAGTCATCCTTTTGTCCCAGGCGAAATTCTCTCCTGAGACAAAGTTTCCCACTGAAAATATCTCGTTTTCAGCTGAAGGTTGATTCTGTTTCCGGCCCAGAGCCAGAGCAGCACCCAGATTGTAGAGGAGGATGTATGTAGAGCCAGAAAACAATTTTAGGTAGTATATCCATGCCCTTCCTCACCCTCTATCCCCAAGTAGTTGGGCGTAAGGGAGGGAAATGGTCTTCTGATTATAAAACCTTTCCCCAAACAAGCTCCTCCCAGAGACACATTTAATTTATGTTTGGGGGACTAGAGCATGTGGTTTTGGCATAATGCTCTTAAGTCCCCACATGAAGATAAGTTAGGAAGAATTGGCTCTCACCTTGGAGCCTGGTGGGCCTTGTATAAGACTATTCTGGTATTTGGGGTTCCTTAGAAACAGTGCTGTACAAAGAATTACATGTGTACTGGAGAATTCCCAAAATGTCATCCTGCCAAGAGTTGTCTCAGTAATCCCAAAGACAACTAGTGTCTCTCTTGGGAGAGAGGGGGGCGGAGGGACCAAAGGGAGAAATCCTAGTTGGCACATTGGACCAAAGGGCAATGGGACCTGGGTGGGGTGGGGGATCATTTCACATTCAGTCTTTGGAGAAAATACTGAGATGATGCAGGCACTGTTCCTAGCCTGCCTGGAAGGCTGCTGGTGCTTCCTCTGTCCAGTGTCCACAGGGCCAGCAGGGCACTGGCTCAGCAGGTAGAGGTACGCTTTCGGTAGAGCTGAATCAGAGGCACCAGACACTCGGGAAGCCCTGTTTGCAGCAGGAAGGGATGGTCTAGCAGCTCCTGGGCAGTAGCTCGATCCAGGGGATCTCGAATCAGCATCCTTTCTAGGAAGTCTCGAAGCACTGGAGAGGCCTGTGGAGATGGAACAGGGTGAGAAAGCTCTGTCAAGTACAGGTGTAGGATTGTAGATCGAGAAGAAAGAGGGACCTTAGGAGTCACCTAGTCCACTTCACAGATTTAGCCAAGATTTAGGGACATTAGGTGACTTGTCCAAGGTCACACAAATATTAAATGGCAAAGGTGGGATTTGGAACCAAGTTCTATGCCCTGTCATTTGTCTTATCGCTGTGCCAGAGCTGGATCAAGGAGGCTATGTTTTTCTGTCTGAGAAATCTTCTGTTGCCCCCTGGTGCTATCCCCCCTCTAATCTCCACAGAATACTCACCTTGATGTTGGAATGAGGATGTTGCTCATACTAGGTTACCCACATCAAATAGGCTTCAGGTGTAGTTAAGTCAGTAAAGGTGGGGAACCTTCGAGGCCACATGTTGCCCTCTAGGTCCTCAAGTGCTGTCCTTTGACTCAGGCTTAAGGCCACAGATTCCCCACCCTTGGTTAAGTGGCTCAAATGAACCTATTTTTCAAAGACTGGTATTGGTGGCACAGTGGATGGATAGCTGGTCCTGGAGTTGGAAGACGTGAGTTCAAATCCAGCCCCAGTTACATACTAAATGTGTGGCTCTGGGCAATTTCAGCCTTCTTTGCCTCAGTTTCCCCAACTGTAAAATGAGAATAATAAAGATAACCCCTACCTCCCAGGGTTGTTGTGAGGATCAAATGAGATAATATTTATAAAAGTGCTTAGGCACATAAAAGGAGCTATATAAAGGCTTATTCCCTTCCCTTCAAAGTATTTCACCTTCTAGTAGTCTGTCTTCCTTAACAAGATAGAGTTTGGCAACCTTTGCTTCCTTGTTCCCTAGGCTCAAAGTCAAAAGCCCAGTAACTTATTCAGATTACCATATTGCTTTGACTATAGATTGCACTCTTAAAATGAAATCTCATTGAAAGGAAAAAAGAAAATCCCCATAGATATTCACTGAAATAAAATTACACAGAATTATAGTATGGGTATCCATTTATTTGAAATATTTCTCTGGCAGGAACACAATCTCCTTCATCTGGCTCTGGAACAGTGGTAAGAGTGAGGACTTTGGAGCCAGAGGGCCTGGGACAAATTACCTCTATCACTTACTATCTTAGGTGACCTGGGACAAATCACCTATTTTTTTCTTGGACTCAGTTTCTTCATTTGTAAAATGGGGGGAGGGAAATGGACTAGATGGCTTTGAAGGTCCCTACTACTTTAAGAACTACAATCCTCTGCCTTTTCTTCTTTTTTTCCAAGTCAAATAAACAATTCACTGAACTCTTCATCTTTATTACACTTACCATTTATTGAATGCTAAGAACTATTCAGCCTATATGAAGGGTGATTATAAGATACAATCTTTGGAAAAGCCAGATTTCAAGGAGGGTGGGAATTACTACTTATATTCAGGCAACATAGTATCTTCTGGGCAATGGGCCAGCTTTGGGGGAAAGTGTTGAGCCCTTTGCTAAATACAGAACCAAGAAATCTGGAACTAGGGGAATCTGGGTTACAATCTTTCTTCTTCCCAGAGGAAGACATGGCCATCCCATCACTTGACAGAGAGAGTATGGTATAGTGGAAAGGGTACTATAAAGGGTACTAGAAATCAGGAGATCTAATTTCTAGACCTGGATCCACAACTAAGCCCCTTTCTGATCCTAGGTATGTTATGAAACCTTTCTGAGACTCTTCTTTCTGTCTGTCTCTATCTCTTTGTGTCTGTCTTTTTCTGTCTCTTTGTCTCTGTTGCTGTCTCTCTCTTGCCCTAAAAAATGGGAATAATAGTACAATACTTATCAATTGTCCCTGAAGATATGTCAGGATACTTCTGTCCCAGCATTCCTGGGCTACTGGTTATACTGGCTAGGTTTTACCCCTACCCACCCCCCTACCCCCAATTCCTTTCTTTCTTTTAACTAAGTAGCTCAATTACAACCTCTGACATTTCTTTCCTGGACAGCAGGTGTCAGTGTAGCATTGCAGTCATTTCCTTTTAGCTGAGCAGGTATAAATTACTGGTTGATACTAGTATGAATTTTGTACAAAAAGGTCTGGCTTTTTGGGAATGTTTCTTGTATTCAGCACATTGCTAGGTTTTGTTTTCTTATCCATTCTGACATTTCTTTTGATTTTATTGGGTTGTTTAATCCAGTCACATTTAAGGTTAAAACTAAGTTTGGAGTTTTCCTATATTTATTTCTTTTGCATTTATTTTTACCCTTTCTAATCTTTTAAGTCAGTACTTTGTTCTTGTGATGTTTACCTATGTTATTTTATCCTAGTCTGTTGTTTCCACAGGCTCTCTCTCCCTCACTCTCATTTGACTGTTCTCAGTTATTTTTAAAGTATTCTTCTGGGGGGAGACTGTGCTTGGATATTAACAATGATATTAGTTACAGATTTGATGGTACAGTCTGTGAACCATCACATCATGACATGGGAACCTTGGAAAATATTTGTCCATATGCACAAATCACTACTCCCTAGGGATGGGAGGATCTTCAGATGGAAGAAACCTTAGAAATCAAGGATTCCTTTGTTTACAGATGAAGAAGCTAAGATCTCTTGAGGTAAAGTCATTTGGCCAAGTTCACACAGGTTGATGATGAAGAATTTGAACTCACATCTTCTGACTCCAAATCCAGAATTCTCTCACTCCCATTGGTACCAGTCCTTCCCTACATTTACCTTTGCACAAATCAGCTTATCTTTCTTGGGTTCTAGAGCTTCCCACCTCTTACCTGCCTGACTTCTCTCCTCATTCATCCTAAGACCCTGACGTTTTAGTAATTTCAGGGTCTAGGTGAGTCAGGTGATTTTACTGTGGAGCCTGATCAAGGCAGAAAAAGAGGGGAGGTGGTCATAGCTAGAATGTTTGTGGATTCAGAGCGTCCGTGGATAAAGGAATGTCTTTTCATGTAAATCCATACTCTCTGGTTAGCCCCAAAGGGTTAACTATGGCCTAAGATCAGGCTCTTCCCCTGTAGAGGCAGAACTGGTAATGTGAGGTATAACCATGTGAAATGTCAGGACTTACTGACCTTGTGAGAGTTTTTCAGTTTGGGTGGGGGGCTGTCCCGGAGCCTCTTCATAGCTTGCACTGGAGAGTCGCTGAAATACGGGGGCTCACCATCTACCATCTCAATCACCATGATGCCCAGAGACCAGATATCCACCTATAGAAATAGAATGAGTATCAGTGGCTGTCCTCTGCCAGCTCTCTCTGTCCTTGGTGACTCTCTGAGGTAGGAATGGCAAGAGGCTGACTTAGGACAGGCTTTCTTCTCTTCACTGATCATTCCTATAGCCAGCTCATCAGTCATCCACCTACACCTTCTAAGTGACTACCATGTATAGAGATTTTGGCCACCAGGGAAGAGAGGAACTACACCCAGAGACCACATTTACTGCTGCTTTGAACTAACTCAAGCCTCCTGGGACCTGAACAAATAAGGAGAGAGAGAGATCACTTGAGCCTTACATTTCCCTTTCAGCTAAATTACCAAGACAAGGCTGATATGGAGATATATTCTTCAGGATTTCACATGCATAATTGATATCCTATTGCTTGCCTTCATAATGGGTAGAGGAGGGAGGAGGAGAATTCAGAATTCAATTTTTAAAAATTAATGTTTAAAATAAATAAATAATATATTTATTTTTTTAAAGTTAGTTAACAAAGATAAATAAATTGTCATGAAAGAACAGACAAGTTCTAGAATAATCAGTGGGAAACAATGAAGAGGAAAGGAAGGAAATCATAAATTTAGAGTGGGAAGAGACCTTAGAGAACACTGAGTCCAATCTTTTTTTTTTTTTAACAGATGAGAAAACTGAGGCCCAAAGAGGTTAAATGACTTGTCCAGGATCACATAGTCTGGAAGGGTATAAGGCAGAATTTGGCCTCAAGTCTTCCCCACTCTAAGTCCAGAGTACTATCCACTATACCATGCTGCCTCAAAAGACCTAGAAGGGCTTGGGTGGTGGCTATGACAATATGAAAACTATCAATTTTGGGGAAGAGGGTGATGAGAGGAATTCTCTGGCCAATACCCAAGGTGGAGTCATGAGGGAAAGGTCAAAATTAGAGCAGGAGCAAGCAACATCATATAAGGGAAGGTGTGGGATGACTGTGAGTAGTGAAGTTACCTCAGTTGTGTATGGAGACCTTGAGATCACCTCTGGAGCCATCCAGTAGGGAGTGCCAACCAGGGACTTCCTTTTGGGAACATCTTTGCTGATCTGGGCACAGAAGCCAAAGTCTGAGAGTTTTACCTGGTCAAGGAGATGAAGAGAGAGCAAGACAGAGGATGAGTGGCTGATTAGGGGATGAAAAGACATCAGGAAAAGAAGAGAGGGTGCAAGTGGGAACCAGGTATGTCAGGCTGAGATGGAGAGAGTGAGAGGAGGGACCTACCCTTCCATCGAGGGTCAGGAGTATGGAGTCACTCTTGATGTCTCGATGGATGACACCCTGAGAGTGAAGGTAAGCGAGGGCTTGCAGGACTGATTCACTCACAGTGGCAATCTGCTCCTCATTCAGTCTGGAGGTAGGAAGCGGAGTCTCAGTGGGGTTAGCTTTGGGGAGGCTTGCAGGGACATAGTGGGGGAAGTAGTGGTGGGAAATGAGGCTAATCAAGTGGGACTGAACCAACTGGAGCCAGGTGGCCTCCTTCCATGCTTGGAAACTGTCCCACTATCTCTAGACCCCCAAGGCCAGAGCAGGACAGCAATGGGTCCCATTCAAGCTGGCCCAGTGACTCAGGCCTGGATTTAGAGGACAGAGACTAAAATTCACTCTGCCCCCAAAATGTCACTTCCTTACACTGGGTCTCAGTTTTACCATCTGTCAAAAGGGTAGCATCAGATGGTGTGGGGAGATTCCCAGAGGTAGTCTAGGGGCTGTGGGGGGAGGGGCAGTTAAGAGCCCTGCCCCTGGGACTAGACACATACCTGACTTGGGACACAATGTCAGTAAGGGCACCCCCCTGCAGAAATTCCATCAGCACCCACAGCTCTTCACCCACCAGGTAGCTCTTGTACAACTCTACCACATTGACGTGTTGATAATCTCGCATGATCACCACCTGGGGAGGCAGTGGGAGCCATTGTGAGTGTGAGGGGCCCGGGCTGTCAGTGCAGGCTCCCCGAGGTTTCAGTTACCTGCCCTTGATGGCACTCCCACTCACTCCCCAGAGAATCCTTCCTCTCCTCCCTCCCGCCGCCTCCGCCCTCCCCCTGCACCTCGTTAAAGAGCAGTTCCCGGCGTTGCTGCTTCCGTAGGTCCATCATCTTGACTGCCACCTGCCGCCCGGTGTGCTTCTCCCGGGCCAGGCAGACAATGCCCGTGGAACCCTCCCCAATCTTCACGTAGCTCTCCAGCAGCAGGCGGGGGTCCCCTTGGTCCACCACCATCCTTAGGGCGGCCTTGAACTGTTCATGGGTCACGATGCCCGGCTCCTCTCCGGCTGTCACGAGGGCCTTGGCCGAAGTGGGGTCCTGGGGGAGGTGCAGGTTGCTGGCGCTGGTTTGGGGGTGCCGGGTTCTGGGGGAGCCGGCGGGGGAGGGGCGGCCAGGGGGCGGGGCCACTGCTGGAGCTGTCCGTAGGGACTTCTGGGGGCTGCTGCTTTCAGAGACGATCAGGTTATTGAAATCTCCCACCGACTGGTCAGAGAGTAAAGACTGAGCCTTGGATGACAGGCTTGGGGGAGAGTCTTTCTGTAGCGGCCGGAAGAGGGAATTGGGCTGGACGGAGGGAAGGAAGAAGAAAGAGGAAGGAGATTTAACTGGGCCTGCGTTTAGGGCAACAGAGGGCAGGGAAATGGATCTAACCTCTAGAGGTTCCTGCCAGGCTCTGGAGCCCATCAGAGTGCTTTGGAGATGAGCTGAACTGAGAAAAGCTTCTGCAAATGAGAGCTTTCAAATGAACCATAAGCAAACCACAATTCTGGCCTGTAATAAAGAGGCTGAATAGACACTCTGCATGGTGGTGCCTCTTCCCACTCCAGAGAATATAGTGAAAAGCCACTTTCTTCAAGGGGCACCCTGTCTGCTGAATGAACAATAACGAAACCCCAGGGAAACCATTGTGACAAAGCATCCTGACCCTGTAGGGAGCCAAGTCACAGGGAATGTGGGCCACAGTCTGGCTGCCGAGGCCCTCCCCATCCCCCGCCCCAGCCCCATCCACACACACAGAGGAGGGCTGGGGGCCCACAAGGAGACCCACAAGGGCTGCTGGGACTTGCCCCTCTCAAAACCAGGGCAGGGGAATGGGTGATTACTGAGCTATTGCTGCTGCTGCTGCTGTGGGCAGACATCTCTATTTGACAACAAGAATAAGTCGACTGAAATATTGCAAAAACAGCTGGAGTTTTCTGCCATGGGAGTGAAAGAAAAATGAAAGAAAACCTATCTCATGCCATGGATCATGGGATTAGAGTGGAGAGTGGGATTCCTCAGATTTATTTCAATTCAGTTTTCTTAGTAGTTTTTCTCCTTGGGTGGAGAGGGAAACACAATGGTGTTTATTTCAATCACCTAAAGTGGCCCCAAAGGTTAGAGATAAGACTCCACTTCCCTATCAGTGTGATTAGAGGCAGTGAGGTGGTGTAATTGGATGTCATGGGCTTGGCTTCAGGGAGACCTGAGTTCAAATGCTGCCTTGTACATCAACGAGCTATGTGACCTTATCTCTTAGGAACTCAGTTTCTGTAAATTGAGAAGGGTTGTACTGGGTGGTCTCTGGGGTCTCTTTCAGCTCTAAATCTTTGATTCTATTATTGCAAACCCAGAAAACTGAAAGGGAGATCCAAATACAACCTTCTCCTGGGGACTCTTCCTTTAGGAGAGGGTGATGGGCTTATTCTGTCTGCCTTTTGGCCAAGACTTATCTTTCTCCTTACTCCTTTGGGAGGAAGAAAAGAGGGGGGCATTAGGGATTATTTACCCTTGTGTCCTTCCCTGCCACCCTCGGGTTCGGGGTATGAACAAAAGTGGTAAACAGTGGAAAGACTGCTAGATCAAAGGACCTGGTTGGAAGACCCAAGCTCGTTTCCTATCTGTTCATCCTTGGACAAACCCCAACCTCTCTATGCCTCAGTTTCCTCATCTGTAAAATGAGGTCAGACTAAGATGGCCACTGAGGTTTCTCCTAACTCTAGACCTACGTTCCTGTGATCCTAGCTCAACCTGCTTAATTTATAGATGAGGGCAATGAGAAATGAAGGGAGCTGCCCAAGGTCACATGGAAGTAAATAGCAGAAACCATATTTGAATCCCATCTGAAGAATTCAAATCCAGGGATTTTGAAGAGGCAGAGCCAGGACTAACACATGATGTACTGGACTGGGCTCAAATTCTAATTCTACTATTTACTACTTGTATGACGTGGCAGCTTATTTCACCTATCTCAGGCTCAGTTTCTCCAGCTGTAAATGGAAGAGGTAGGCAGCTAGGTGCTACTGTGGATAGATAGTCAGGAAGCTTTGAATTCAAATTGGACCTCAGACATTTACTGTGAGACCCTGGACAAGTCACTCACAATTCATAGCCTCAATTTCCTAGCTGTAAAATGGAAGGAAATAAGCACCTACTATGTACCAGATACTGTGCTAAATGCTTTACAAATATCATCTCATTTGAACCTCACAACAGCCCTAGATGTTATTGTCTTTCTCATTTCACAGATAGGAAACCAAAAGGTCAAGTGACTTGTCTACTATACAGGTAGTAAATGTTGGAGGCTAAATTTGAACTCAGGTCTCCCTGACTCCAGACCCTGGACTTTATCCACTGTGCCACTTAGCTGTCTCCAATAAAGACAGTTGAGAGCCAAGGGCCTTAAAACACTATTAAATGCAAGTTGTTACCCTCTCCGGCAGCATCTTCATTTTTAAAAGAGGGGGTAACATTTAACCTAAAGGAATGAAAGAATATGGAAGGAATAATAATTACCATTTATAAAGTACTTTGATGGTCACAGAGCACTTTACATATAATGTCTTATTTGATCCTCACAATAACCCTGTGAAAGATATTCTAAAATCCCTATTTCACAAATGAGGAAACTGAGGCACAGATAGATTTAGCAACTTGTCCAAAACTAGTATCTGAGTCAGGATTTGAACTCAGGTCTTCCTGACTCCAAGACTAATAGTCTCTAAACTGTGCCACCTAGTTACCACCAATTAAACTCCATCATTGATGAAATTTCATTCCCTGGGGCCCTCTCTAAAGAACCCCAAAATCTCACCATGTAGGCAACTACCTACTCTGTCTACTTGTAAACCCAGTCTGGTCCCTGACATAGGGCAAAGTTGCCCAGAAATGTTGACAAACCTCGGTCAGGTCCTAAGGACTGGACCGTGACCTTTATTCAAAGACCCCAAGGCCTAGATCCAGGCTCCCACCTGTTCCATGTCCTCCTCTGTTGGGTTTTAGGATCCTGCTTCAAACTCCAATGCCTGACTTTGGGCATTTTCACTGGTTGCTCCCATGCCTGGGATTCTCTCCCTCCTCATCTCTGCCTCCTGGCTTCTGTCACTTTCTTCAGTTCAAGGTAAAACCCTGCCTTCCCCAGGAAGCCTTTTTCATTCTCCTTCATTCTAATGCCTTCCCTCTGTTGATTATTTCCAATTTCTCCTGTATAGTTTGTATAGTTGTTTGCATATTGTCTCCACATTGTGACCTCTTGGAGAACAAGTGCTATCTTTTTTCTTTTTCTTATTCTTTTTTGAGAGGGGGAAGGCAGGGCAATTGGGGTTGACTTGCCCAAGGTCACACAGCTAAGCTAGCAAGTATCAAGTATCTGAGGCTGGATTTGAACTCAGGTCCTCCTGACTCCAGGGCCAGTGCTCTATTTACTGTGCCACCTCACTGCCCCTCAAGTGCTATCTTTTAGGTTTCTTTGTAGATGTTAGCATTGTGCCTGGCCAATAGCAGGTGCTTAATAAATGTTTATTGACTGGCTGACCGATCTAGGCCATGAGATCCTTCGTTTGGGAATAGTGATAAGATAGATGAGAGCCCCAGGTTGCCAGCTGATGTCTGTCTGGAAGCATCTGTTGACTCCCTACAGAGCTGTACCAGGATTTGATAGACAGTGGGGGGAGAAGGGATGCTGGCTGTGGGAGGGTTGTTCCTGGCTCCTACTAAAATTATCATCTCAGTGAAGAAGACAGAAAAAACTCCTAGAAAAAAAAATTTTTTTCAGTATTAATCTGTGTTCAGGTAAGTTTGAGCAATGAAGCATAATGGAAAAAACCAGAGTTAGATTGTAGCTCTGTATGCACAGTGTGGTCATGAATGAGTCCTTCCTGGTTACTAAGCCTCAGTTTTCCTCATCTGAATGGAAGTGGCCAAGGCTGCTACCCACCCCTAAATGCACATGCACACAGGGAACATGGGAGAATATGGCCAGGGCTGGGGGGGACCTCAGACACCATCTGGTCCAACACTGATGTATTATAGAAGAGAAAAACCGAGGCCCACAGACTTGCTCAAGGTCTCCTGTGCAGTGAGTGGTAGACCAGGAGGCCAGATCTGGGTTTGCTGAGGCCAGAGAGTGATTTCCATTGTACCACACTGCTTTCCTGAACCTTTCATCTAACTGGCTCTGGACTTGGGGGTCAGAATATTCAAGTTCTAGCCCTGGCTTACCTACCTAAATGCATAACTTTGGGCAAATCATTTTGCCTCTTGGGAACTCGGTTCCTTATCTGCTAATGGAGGAAGCCAGCCTAGGATCTATGGTTCCTTCCAGCTCTAACATTCTGCCTTTCTTAGATGCTGCTCAAAGCCTCTGAAGGGCAAAACCAGAACAAGGACAGTTCTCAGCTTAGTGCCCAAGCCAGCCATGCTAACCCCTTCACTCCTCTCCCATTCTTCCCAGCAACCTTCCCCCTGGAAAATGTCCCCTCCTCTGGACTGGTGATTTCCTCCTCTAGGAGCCTCCATTTTAAGGATGTGCCAAGCAGTTGTGCCTCTCCTGGCTCCCCTCCTGACTCTCTTGGAATTTTTCCCATCTCCACACTCCTCCCCTCTCCCCCTTTTAATTTCCCTTTTATGTGCTGTCTTTGCCTCTCTTGTCTTCACAATCTCTTCTCAAGCAGAGCATTTTTGGTCTTTCTTTATATTCCCACTGCTTAGCACAGTTCTTGGCTTAAAGGAAATGCTTCATAAATGCTCTCTCTCTCTGTTCCCTACGTATATCTATCTCTATGAATCTCTTTGTCTCTTTATCTCTCTCTGTATCTATATATCTCTGTCTCTTTCTATCTCTGCATTTCTGTTTTTCTCTATCTGTCTCTCTCTCTCTCTCTCTATATATATATACACACACATACATATATACATATATACACACACCTTTGTATCATGTGTACACACATATCATGTGTACACACATATATGTGTACACACACATATATATACACACATACTCACATATATATCTGTCTGTCTCTCTTTATCAAATCTATCTCAGTTGGCAATGCTGTGGGCAAACCATTTTGTCCTACCCCAGTGGTATCTTCGTGGATGGGCACAAACATATCCCAGGATCCAGGAGGTGTTATGTTGTCAAGATCAAGTCAACATGCTTGATCTGAAACCTTCCCCCACATGTGGAGCAGTCCCCTAATTTCACTATTCAAAAGTCCAGGATTCCAAAAATTAACTGTTGGCTGGCAAGTAGTAGAATTACTAGCCTGAGATTCAATTTTCAGTCCTCAGTCACCAGTTTGCAATGAGAATGTTGAAGAAAGGACCAAAGGATCATGGGATCCTACGTCAAAAGCTAGAAAGGGACCTTAGAGGGTACTGAATCCAACCTCTTAGTTCTACAGATAAGAACCATAGGATTAAAGATTTAGTGTCCTCATTTTACGGATCAGGAAAGAGTCCTGTTGTCATTGTCATTGTCTTTTTTTTTCTTTTTGGAGGGGGGAAGGCAGGGTAATTGAGGTTAAGTGATTTGCCTAAGGTCACATGGCTAGTTTTGTGTTAAGTGTCTGAGGCCAGATTTGAACTCAGGTCCTCCTGAGTGCTCTACCCACTGTGCCACCTAGTCACGCCCATCATTATCATTTTTGTTTTGCTTATAGCTATATTTTGGTTTTGGTTTTAGTCAGGTCCAACTCTTTGTGACCTCATTTTGGGGTTTTCTTGGCAAAGATACTAGAGCAGTTTGCCATTTCCTTCTACAGCACATTTTCCAGATGAGGGAACTGAGGCAAACAGGGTTAAGTGACTTGCCCAGGGTCATACAGCTAATAAGTGTCTGAGGCCGGATTTAAACTCAGAAAGATGAGTCTTCCTGGTTCCAGGCCTGGTCTCTATCCACGGTGCCACCTAGATGCCCACATAGAGCTAAGTGTCTGAGGTAAAACTCAAATCCAGGTCTTCCTGATTCCAAGGCCTTGAGGAATGCTTTATAGATGGTCTGTTGTTGTTTGTCCTTTGTTGTCAAAGAGGATCATGCCATCAGGGTGGCGATGCCATGAAATGCAAGTGAATAGGATTTAAGTGAAGGAGGGCTGCACTCTTTCCTCTGGAGCCATCTTGGTCCAGTGGACAGATATTGATCAGTATGACTGGAGATGGCCCCAGATGCAGTGGGAGACATTGGCCTTTTTAAACTAAGGAGATGGTCTAATTTCATCAGTAAGGCTGCTGTCTAAACAATCCTTCCTAGCATCCTCTATGGCAGAGCCCCTTAGCCAAGGTCATAAAAAACCCTATTTTCATAGAAGCCCTAAGTTCATGTTATTTCCAGGTTATTTCCAACATGTCTGAACCTGAGCCAAAAATTCTTCAAGGTCCATTTCTGCTCCATGTTTCCTTGAGGGGAACTGAGATGCGAAGAAGATTCATGAGCATGAAGGCTCCCTCCTTTTCCCTGCTGTCAAAAGATCCTTCTCTGACATTTCCCTCTTTGATCTCAGGAGTTTGCTTGCTGGGGTCTCAGAAAACCCTCTGGGATCTGGCTGGGGGACAGGTAGGCACCAACGGTCAAGAAAGAGATGCAGACACAATGCAAAGGAAAGCCTAACACTCAGGAAGTGGAATGTGGCATGGTAGAGGTCAGACTGAGGGACACTGAGTATTTCTTAAATGGGGATGGAGACTTGGTGATAGGTGATTTCATTGGTATGGAGAATCCTTAGACAAGGAAACCTGACCAAAGCAGGCCACTTTTTTTTTGGCATCTTGGAGTCTCAGAGAGCTGCCTAGGACTTTTAAAAATTCAGTGACCATGCCAGGGTCACCCAGCCAGCACATGCCAGAGGCAGGTCTAGGATTCAAGGCCAGCTTTTTATTATATGTTATACTATCTTTCTTATTCATTAATAAGAACAAGAAATGCTCATAAAAAAAACTAGTCCATAAAGTTCATTTAGCCAAAATAGACCAGGAGATCATGGCAAGTAAAGGGAATTTCATTCATTGTCAAGAGATCTGCACTGAATCTGTGGATATTTCCTTGGAGAAGACCCTGGCATTTGGTGGGAGGCAGACTCACAAAAAGTGTGTTTTCTCAAGATGATGCTCAGAACACTGAAGCCATTAAAAGAGTCATAGAATCATAGAGCTGGGAAGGACATGAAGAGATCATCTGGTTCAGCGCTTGACTCTAGGAAGAAACCCAACTTCCATGAACCATGAAAAACAGATGGATATCAGTTCTAACTTTAAGTGTCCAGGATGGGCAGATTTATTTTAAGGTTGATACTAGTAGGTTAAGATTTTGCCTCTTTCCCTTTCCTTTTCTCCTTCTGGTCTGAGACCAAATCAAGGAAATGAAATTTCAAGATAACAAATAGGTTGGTTTAGGGCGTCTGAGTGTGCCCTTGACGCACTGGAGCTTCCTATAGTATACGTTAGTGAAAAAGAGGACAAGGCTTTGAAAACCTGGGTACAAGTCCTGAAACCACCACTTAAAAGTAGATGACCGGGGTTGGCGGGGGGAAGGGGGGGGGGGGTGTGTGGAGCCAAGATGGCGGAGTAGAAACAGCTCATCAAGCCACTCTGCCTCCAGATTCCCCCCAAACTATGTAAAAGGGGACTCTGAACAACTTCTGGAGCCCCAGCACCCACAGAACGACACAGAGAAGCTAACCTCCCACTGAGGACAGCCCAGCAGCCCTGCAGGAAGGACCAGCAGTGCTCTGGGAGCCAGCAGCGGGCAGCACGCAGAGCGCGGGGAGCCGAGCCAAGCGGAGCTCAGGTCCCCGTGAGCCGAGGTTTTAGCCCCAGGGCGGCAGGGCCAGCAGCCAGCTGGAGAGACCCCAGAACACCAGCAGCTGTGGCGACTCCAGAATTATCAACATAGACATGCCTAGGACAAAGTGAGAGGTTAGTGCCCTATGGACTTTGGGACCAGTATTTGTGGAATGTGTCGGCTTCCTCCCCTGGGGGCTAGAAGCCGCTGAGGAGACACGCCATTTTGTAGTTTTCAGAGGCAGCTCCAGCTCCTGGCCTGCGAACTGGGAGATCCAACAATCAGTCTTGGGGGGTAATTGCTCTTGCTTTAACCTCCCTGGATCTGGATTGTGATCTAGGGTGGAAGTTGTGGGTGGGTTTACAGCTTGCCAGAAACGGAAGTTGCCCCCCACACGTTCAGGACGAAAATTCCTCTATCTGGCCTTAAAGCCATAGTGTGGCAACAAGCCCAAAAGTCAAGTAATTAAGTGGCAACATGCCAAGGCAAAGGAAACAGAAAAATGTAACCCTAGACTCCTATTTTGGGGGCATAGAACGGGAAAAGGACTGTGAGGTCAGAAGTCCTGCTCCAAAAGCCCCAGGGGAAAACATGAGTGAGTTGCAGGCCATAGAGGACCTTAAGAAGGACTTTAAAAATCAAATAAGAGAAGTGGAGGAAAAATTGGAAAGAGAAATGAGAAGGATGCAGGAAAACTATGAAATGAGGGTCAACAGCCTGACTGAGGAAAACACCACCTTAAAAAATAGACTAACTCAAATGGCAAAGGAGGCCCAAAAGGGCAATGAGGGGAAGAATGCCTTAAAAAGTCGAATTTGCCAGATGGAAAAAGAATCTCAAAAGTTCACTGAGGAGATGCATTCCTTCAGAGTTAGACTGGAGCAAATGGAAGCTAATGACTTTATGAGAAATCAAGATGCTGTTAAGCAGATCCAAACAAATGAAAGAATAGAAGGCAATGTGAAATATCTCATGGGAAAAACCACTGACCTGGAAAAATAGATCCAGGAGAGACAATTTAAAAATTATTGGACTACCTGAAAGCCATGATCAAAGAAAGAACCTAGAAATCACCTTCAAGAAATTCTCAAGGAAAATTGCCCTGATGTTTTAGATCCAGAGGGCAAAATAGAGGTTGAAAGAATCCACAGATCACCTCCTGAAAAAGATCCTCAAAAGAAAACTCCCAGGAATATTATAGCCAGGTTTCAGAATCCCCAGATCAAGGAGAAAATACTACAAGCAGCCAGGAAGAAACAATTTCAATATTGTGGAAACACAATCAGAATAGCCCAGGACCTGGCAGCCTCTACACTGAGGGATTGAAGGGCATGGAATATGATATTCCAGAGGGCAAAAGAACTGGGAATGAACCCAAGGGTCACCTACCCAGTAAAACTGAGTATTTTGTTTCAGGGGAAAATATGGTCATTCAGTGGAATAGAGGACTTTCAAGCATTCTTGAGGAAAAAACCAGAATTGAATAGAAAATTTGACATCCAGACACAAGAAGGAAGAGATGCCTGAGAAGGTAATCAGGGAAAAGAAATCAAAAGGAACTTATCAAAGTTGAACTATTTACATTCCTATATGGAAAAGCAATAACTATGACTGATGATATCTTTCTCACTATGAAAATAATGGAAGAAGGGTGTGTGGTCATATGAATACATATGTGAATGTGTGTGTATATGGTTACAGTTATATATGGATAGAGGGCATAGGTTGAATTTGTTGGGAAGGGAGAATACTCAAGGGATGAAATTATGAGGTGAGAGAGGAAAGTGGCAAGAGGAGATGGGGAGAGACAGGGTAGGGTAAACTATCTCATGTAGAAGAAGCAAGGGGAAGTGGTTGCAAGGGAGGGGGAGAATAGGAAGGCAAAAAAAGCAAAACCACATTCTCATTGAATTTGGTTCAGGGAGAGAATGACATACATACTAAATGGGATATCTCAACCTGCAGCAGAATAGGGGGAAGGGGGATGAGAGGAGGGATGATGGATGGGAGGGCATCCTTGGGGGGAGGGGAGGTTGGAAGTACCCACTATAGAAGAGGGACAGGATCAAGTAGGGAATGGACCAGGTGGGGGGTTGGGATGAGTGGGAGGGAATTATAAGCAGCCTCGTACAAGATATCTACTATGTTAATGTTTTGCATAGCTAGACATGTACAACATATACTGAATTACTTATCTCCCCAGAGGGAATGGGTGACAAGGGAGGAAGGAAATGGATCTGAAATTTGAGGTCTCAACATTAAATGTTTCAAATATATATAAATACTATTATTAATACTCTTTGCTTGTAATTGGGAGATAAGATGTGCAGGCATTGGGACACAAAGATTCACCTTCCTCTAATGGAAAAGTCGAAGGGGGTATGGGAGAAGGTATGGGAGAGAGCAGATTGGAGGAAGCGATATCTTGTGGGACTGCTATTCTGGGAGGTTGGGTAGGGGAATAACGGGGGGAAATGATTGTAACTCAAAATCTGGCGGAAATGAATGATGTAAAACAGAAGTTAATAAAGCATTTGTTTAAAAAAAAAAGTAGATGACCTTGGCTAAGTGACTTAGCCTTTTTGTGCCTTCGTTTCTTCATCTGGAAAAATGGGAATGTTACCATTTAGGCTATCTAGATGACAGGAGGGTTGTGAGGATCAATTAAGAAAATTAATTTCAATTTGAAAGACACTTAAGATGAATAGATATTATACTATAATTTTAAAAGTAAAATATGTAAAAATAATTTTGGGGGGCTCAGATCTCTGATTTCTTTAGTTTAGGAAACTCTTGGTGAAGAAACTCCCTCTACCCAGGCAGACCATCAACTACTGTTAAACAACTTGAAATCTTTGATAGTTATCTGGGGTCACACAGACAGCATGTGTCAGAGGTGGTACTCTAATTCAGATCTCCCCAATTCCAAGGCCAGTCTTTTATCCCTATACCATCGTACCTCTCTGATGAAAAAAACAACAACAACAAATTGTTATTAGTAAGTGTTCTGTGGGGCCCTGAGTTGGTGAAAAGTCCTAGAGTGTGAAGGCTGAGTGGGCTGGGCCAAATGACCGATAGCAGCTAACTTACTAAATATCCACTGGAAAGGCGTGGAGAGAATGTCAAGATTTCACATTTTAGGGAAGTGCTGTCAGGAAATTCCAAAGGCTAAGGATTCAAAGGAACACTGACTCATCCCTATGGTACTAACAGGAGAGAACTCAATAAACAACTTGTCTTGGAATCCTCCTGAGTCAGGTCAGGGTACTCTAGGACTTGCCATGCTCCAAGCCTGCTGTCTGGCATTTCCTACTTTGGGAATATTAACCTGTCAACAAAAACTGTGCTATAGTGAAAGGATACACCCTGTTCTAGGAGGCAGCAGATCTGGGGTATAGCTTATTGTCTACCACTCAGCAGCTGTGTGATTTTGGGAAAGTCACTTAATTTTTGATTCATCCATAAAATGGGATAAATAGTACCTGAGCTGTGAGACCCTGGACAAGTCACTTAACCCTGCCTCAGTTGCTTATCTGTAAAATGAACTGGAGAAGGAAATGATCAACCACTCCAATACCTCTACCAAGAAAACCCCAAAATGGGGTCACAAAGAATTGGACGTGACTGAAGTGATACAACAACAAAAAAGCAGAGCCTGGGCCACTTGGGTTCCACTTACATCTCTGACATTTGTTAGGCAGTTAGACACTTACTCCCCTTCTCCCTGTATTCTTCTTCAAACCCTGCCCCTCCCTAGTCCCTTTCCTCTTCTGTCCTCCTCTCCCATGGTGCCTTCTGGAAACTTGCTCTATCATTAATAAATGCTCTTCATTCCTTTCATCTCTTCTCTTTCCATACTGAACTCGTGGAAGCCTCTGTCTCTCTCTCTGTGTCTCTCCTCTCTCTCTGTCTTTCTGTCTGTCTCTCTCTCTTCTCTCTCTGTCTCTGTCTCTCTGTCTCTCTCTGTCTCTCTGTCTCTGTCTCTGTCTCTCTCTCTCTGTCTCTCTCTCTCTCTCTCTCTCTGTCTCTCTCTCTCTGTCTCTCTCTCTCTCTCTCTCTCTCTCTCTCTCTCTCTCTCTCTCTCTCTCAGCTCCTGCCTCCCTGACCATCTTCTCCATGCTGGTTGCTGCTTTTCTCATGCCCCCTGGCACACTTGGGCAGGAGGAGGCATTCTCCTCATTCCCTATTGCCACTTTCTGATTCTCTCTCATTCTGCATCCTTTCCTTTGAGGTTCACTGCATCCCTTCTCTATCCCTACTTCTGATTCTTGTATATATTCTGCTGGCCTCCCAGTCATTTGCCTTCCTTTTCTCCAGGAGCTCAGTACAGTCTACTTCTCCACTCCAAATCCTGCCCTTACACTTGGGGATGTCACTATGAATGATGCTAAACTTTCTGAGCTGCCATGACCTACATCTCCACATCTCAGCCATCCATAGAAATGGACATACCTTAGGTCTCACCATTAACTATAACTGTGCCATTTCTATGTAATTAAGCTCTCAAATTTCCCTTTCTGATCATAATCTCTCTATGTTTCCCTAAATTTCACTCTTACTAGGATCACAAGAATAGCTCTGATCAGTCAACAAGCATTTATTAAGTGCTTACTATGTGCTAAATTAAAATCCCTCCTACTATGTGCCAGGTTCAAGTGCTTCTTATTTATGCATTGGATTCAAGGCATGCTTCTACACTTAACCTCTCAGGATTAAGGTGATAAGTAGAAGAGATATAAACCTACAAATGGTAGAGGGATGTTTCCTCATCTGGAAATTCCCTATGCCAATGACATCACAAGTCCAATGCCTATTCCCTATCCCATTATATCAGTCAGTATGGCAAGAGCTGGGGATAAAAGAAAGGTGAAAACAGCCCCTGCCCTCAAGGAGCTCACGTTCTAATGAGGGACATGTATGTAATTAGATCTATATGACATATACAGAGTAGATGGAAGGTAATCTTGGAGCTGATTTCACAGATATGGAAACTGAGGACAAGTAAAGATCATAGATTTAGAGTTAGAAGTGATCTGAGAAGTCAATTAGTTCCAGTTTCACCATTTTACAGATAGGGAAACTGAGGCCCAGAGAGGTAGAGTGAGTTGTCCAAGATCATACACATTGATTCCCCAATTCCATATTCAATGTGATTCTTCTCTCCTATGACCTCCAGTCTTTCTATCCTGCCCATGTTCTCCTAGTCCACTCCCCGCCTCTTCTTCCCCTTCAAATTTATAACAGCCCTATGCATTTTAGACTCTGAAATCCTGAGGTCATGATGATTAAATCACACATTAAAGTTGTTCCATTTCCAGTGTCTGACTTTAACTTTACTTTCCTCCTTTCACTGTCTCGACCCCAGAGTTAACCATTTCAACTCTCCATTGTCTTCAGTTCTTGACTTTTTTGTCCCTCTAGTCCAAACCATGCTGACTGGGCCCACCATACATGCATTTATCTAATAATATACACCGGTCCTTCCCTGCAGGGCAGCTCCTTTTATTCATCATCCTAGATTGACTCTATCATACTCCCCACAGGGGCTGCTAATAATAGCTAATGCTTATATAGTGCCTTAAGGTCTGCACAGCTCTTTACATACATTATCTCCTGCCACTCAAACCTTCCTTTCCCTCTTTCAACCCCTGTCTATGCTTCTCTCTCACTTCGACCTCTGCTCCCACTCTACTGAGCTACAAAACAGAGTCAGGTCTCAGCCATATTTAAACAAACAAAAACACCTTTCTCTTAACCTTGCAATCTTCTCAAGCTGTTATAACTTATCTCTTCTTATCATTGCCAAGCTCCTAGAAAGAACTGCACACACCTTGCTTCCCCTTCCTTATTACCTACTTCTCATGCCCTTGAAATCTGGCTTTCAACCCCACTACTCTACTGAAATCCTCTCTCACAGTTTACCAGTTCTCTTAATTTCTAAACTCATTGGCCTTTCCCTCCCCAGCTCTCATCTGTAGTTTTTGATGGTCAATCATCCCTTCATGTGTATACTCTCTCCTTCCTCAATGACTGCCACTGTTCTCCCTTGATTCTCCTCCTATCTGTCTAACTGCTCCTCTGCTGTCTCTTTGCTTATCCTTCTGTGGTCCCCTAACCATAGTTTTCTCCTGGACTCTGTTCTTTATATATTCTCTCCCTTGCGGATCTCATCAACTCTGATGAATTTAATTATCATCTCTACACAGATGACTCACAAATCTCTCCACTAACCCCTAATTTTCCTCCTCATTTTCAGTTCCACAATGTCATATACTTATCGGGCATCTCCTGAATGTTCTGTCAATATCTCAGACTCAAGCACAAAATGAAACTGCCTGTCTTCTTCACTCTCTCCTTTATCATTCCCTAACCTTTTCCCCTTCCAAATTGCCCTATTTCTGTTGAAGTCATTATCATTCTCCTAATTAGTCAGTCATTCAGTTAGTATTTACTAAACACCTACTGTGTGCTAAGCAATGGGGGTTACAAAAAATAAAAATAAAAAACAGTCCTTGTTCTAAAGGAGCTCACAATCATATAGGGGAGGCAACATGCAAACAGCTATGTATGAACAAGATAGTTATGAGATCAATTGGGGAATAAGCTCAGAGGGAAGACATTAGCATTAAGGGGGAACTCATAGAAGGTGGGACTTTGAGTATAACCAGGAAAACACTGTACATAGTAACAATATTGTAAGATAATCAACTGTGAAAGACAGCTCTTCTCAGCAATGCAATGATCCAAGACAATTCCAAAGGACTTATGATGAAAAAATGCTATCCACCTCCAGAGGAAGAATAATGGAGTCTGAAGGCAGACTGAAGCACACTATTTTTTGCTTTTTTCCATTTTTTCCCCCTTTTGGATCTGTCTTTCACAACATGACTAATATGAGAATATGTTTTGCATGATTGCATACATATAACCTATATCAAATTGCTTACCATCTGGGGGGGTGGTGAGGGAAGGATGGAGAAAATTTGGAACTCAAAATTTTAAAAAAATGAATGTTAAAAATTGTCTTTACATGTATTTGGGGAAAATTGTTTTAAATTAAAAAAAATTTTAAAGCAGGACTTTGGATAAGACTTAAAGGAAGCCAAGTAACCTGGACAGAGAAGATGAGGGGTAAGCATGTTTTAGGTACAGCGGACAGTCAGTGAAAATGCTTTCATTGGGGAGATGGGATGTCTCGTTCAAGGAACAGCAAGGAGACCAGTATCACTAGACCATAGAATATGTAGAAAGAAATGGTGTACTGGAAAAATAGAAAGGGGACAGCTTATGAGAGACTTTGCAAACCAAACAGGATTTTATATTTGGTCCCATAGGTACTAGGAGGAGTGAGCTAGTTCAGTGGATAGAGCACTGGGCCTGGAGCCAGGAAGACCTGAGTTCAAATGTGGCCTCAGATATTTCTTAGCTGTGTGACCCTGGGCAAGTCACTTACTCTTTGTTTGCCTTAATCCATTGGAGGAAGAAATGGCAAACTACCTTAGCCAAGAAAACCACACAGACAGTCCATGGTCACGAAGAGTCAGACACGACTGAACAATAACATTGGTACTAGGGAGCCACTCGGGTTTGTAAGTTTGGAGCTTTCTCGGTGTCCCTACCCCTGGATCCAGTCAACAGCCAGCCGCAGCGTCACTGACATCCTTCCCATCATCTCCACTCAAGATGGAGATCAGGTTGATGATTCCTCACCCTTCTCTGGACTGCCATTAGTATCTCCTAACTGTTCTTTCCCGCTTCTCATCTCTGTTCTCTTCAATCCTTTCTCCTCCTGCCAAGTAATTTTCCTAATCTGTATCAGGTCTGACCATATCACTCTTGTGTTTGAAGAGTTTTGGTGATTTCTTTTGGACATGACCTGTGATTCCATCGGTAGAGGAAACTATCAGTGCAGGTTGGTACCTGCTAAATAATTTATAGTCTTGAGAGTTGCCTGGGACACTGGAGATATTAAGTGCCTAGGCCGGGATTGTGCAGCCAGCATGAGTCAAAGGTAGAATTGAAATTCAGGTCTTCCCAATTCCAAGGCTAGCTCCCTATCTATTAGGCTATCGTGCCTTTCACATATCAGGTTCTAAGTACTTACAACCCAGAACTCTGTCTACACAACAGGATTTTCCCCGTACATTTCTTGCTTCCTACAACTTTCTGAATCTTCCATAAAGCTATGGCCCAATCCTTGCCCACCAGGGAGATCTTGGTCTCTCTGACCACTAGATTCAGTGACCAGATCTAATCTTGTGAGCTCATGCATGTACTTCCTCATTATGTGGTTCTAACTTGGAATGTAAAAATGACCCCAGATTTTTCCTAGCTATGAGAGGGCAGGCACACAAACCTTGGCTTCAGGGCATGCTTGATTTGGAAACATGGGATTAGGAGGCCAGAAATGACCTTGAAAAGTCAGACCTTGAAAATGTACATCAAAGTAGATGGGAAATTTTGCCATATTTTTAAAAGTTCCTTAAGGTTAGTGAGTCTCAGCCTCCTGGTAGCCTTGGTCAATGTCAACAATTTATTATTTTGAATCCAACTAAGGTAGTAGGAGAAAGGGGAGGGAGGGGGACTACTTCAGCTAGATTGGGCAAGAGACCCTTGATTCCCAGTGCAATGTCCTCAATAAACACTGGGCCTACCTTTTCATTATGGGAACTGATGGGCACTTTTCTGTGGCTTGTCACCAACGTGGAGATTTAGAAGGTTCTGGGTATGACTTCCAGATCAACCACTCCCTTAAGAATCCCAGTGCTTGGGAGGGTCTTCCAGAGTTCATAAACTCCATCCCCTAGCCTTGGAGATGAATGTATTCTCTGTCTCAGGAGCATAGATTTAGATCTAGAAGGGACTTCAAAGGTCAGCTAGTCCAACTCCCTCCCCCATTTTATGGATGAAGAAACTGAGATATAGAGTAGTTAAATGATTTGTCCAGGGTGCAGCTAGGTAGAGCAGTGAATAGAGCACTGGCCCTGGAGTCGGGAGGATCTGAGTTCAAATCTGACCTCAGACCCTTAACATAAAAACTAGCTGTGTGACCTTGGGCAAATCACTTAACCCCAATTGCCCTGCCTTCCACCCTCCAAAAAAAAATTTTTTTTTAATGATTTGTCCAGGGGTTACACAGGTAATAAATGGCAGAGCCAAGGTTGAAAACCATCTCAAATAGACAGGAAGAATCCCTTTCTTAAGTCTTTTCCACTGTATTCCATAATACACTATACATGTCTCTCATGATATCTCCCACCCCTCAGGCTCTGAAATCTCTAGGGGAAAAGCCAAGATAATAATACCAATAATAATAGCTGACATTTATAAAGGGCTGTTGTGAAGATCAAAAGAGAAGATATATGTAAAGTGCTTTATAAACCTCAAAGAGCTATGTAAATGTCAGCTATGAATATCATATAACACTTTAAGGGCTGTGAAGTACTTTACATATATTATCTTACTTGACCCAGTAAGCTAAATGCTATTATTATCCCTATTTCATAGGTGAGGAAGCCAAGAGGTAGAGAGGTTAAGGGACTCTCTGTCACCAGAGAGATTTGTGAGGATTGTTCCTGGCCTGATTGGTTTTCATGTCTGGGAAAGCCCCTACCTAGGTTATGGACTGTGTCCTGGGGTTTCTAGTCACATTACTCTGGTGTAAACCTTCTTGGAACAGACTTCAGGGCCCCCCCAGATCTCCTGGGCTAGCTTATCACTCCCCATTATTCTTCTTTATGTACAGCTCTATTTAACACTTCTTTATATTCATTTCCCACCTCCACACCTTTGTACTGATCGTCCCCCATGCCTATAATGTACTTTCCTTGACTAGAAAAATCCTTACTCTGGGGTGGCTAGGTAGCACAGTGAATAGAGCACAAGCCCTGGAGTCAGGAGGACCTGAGTTCAAATCTAGCCTCAGACACTTAACACAAAAACTAGCCTTGTGACCTTGGGCAAGTCACTTAACTCCAACTGCCCTCCAAAAAAGCAAAGAAAAAAAAATCCTTACCCTCCTTTCAGACTCAGCTCAGGAATCACTTTCTTTATGAGACCTTTTTTTTTCTTTTTGGAAGGCAATTGGGGTTAAGTGACTTGCCCAAGGTCACACACTAGGTTGTTTTTGTTTGTTTGTTTGTTTGTTTTTGGTGTTAAGTGTCTGAGGCCGGATTTGAACTCAGGTCCTCCTGACTCCAGGGCAGTGCTCTATTTACTGAGCCACCTAGCTGCCCCTCAGGAGACCTTTCTTGATTCCCCACCCCCACCTGGGCTTAATGGTCTCCCCCCAACATTTTCTGTTTAATATACTTACATATGTACATGTTATATTCCCTGTCTCCCCTCACCACCATGGAATGTAAGCTCCTTGAAAGAAGACACTTTTGACTTTGAATATCCAGTGCCTTTCACAAGGCTTAATAAATATTTGTTGAGGGATAGCTAGGTGTCGTGGTGGATAGAGTGCCAGCCTTTTAGTCAGGAGGACCTGAGTTCAAATCTTTATCTCAGACACTTACTAGCTGTGTCACGGGGTGAAGTCACTTAACCCTGATTACCTCAAAAAAAAGTTTAAATATTTATTTATTGATTGGGCAGATGAGGATGAGGGGGGATATGTTCAGGAATATGTGTCCTTTAAAATCCCCTTGATAGTGACCCTAAGACCTCAAAGAAATAATGGTAGTAATAATATGAATAGCTAGCATTAACAAAGTGCTTTGAAGTTGGCAAACTCTTCACATGTTATCCCCTTTGGTCCTCTCAACAACCAGGTGAGGAGGCTGCTATTGTCACCCTCAATTTGTAAAGAAGGAAACTAAGGTTAAGTGACTTGCCGAGTTACACAGTAACTGTCTGAGGAAGGATTTGAACTCGGGTTTTTCTGCCTACAAGTCTAACACTCTATCTGCTATGCTGCTCTTAGTCTATATACAGTGCCTTTATTCATGCCCCCCCCTCCCCAAAAGGGCACCCACTCCTTGATCAGACTTCCAGGATGTTGGCTGTCCCTTGGAGGCTGTACCCTCTGAATAATTACAAAACAGACTGAAGGCTACTGATGAACCTGGCACTGTGAGATGAAGAACTCCAAAGTCCAGAG
Organism: Gymnobelideus leadbeateri; assembly: GCA_011680675.1. Taxonomy (NCBI): domain Eukaryota; kingdom Metazoa; phylum Chordata; class Mammalia; order Diprotodontia; family Petauridae; genus Gymnobelideus; species Gymnobelideus leadbeateri. Next base: position 710,645 of record WOXC01005246.1, read on the forward strand.
ACAGTTTCTTGGACCTCTGATTCCCTCCCCCTCCTCTCCATGGTCATTTCATGGGCCCGAATGGCCAGGGACACTGGGTCACTAGTAGGTATGGAGACCCCGGACAGAAGGCACTATCCTTGGCAAAACTTGCTTACTCTTTCCTATGCGACCTCTGAATGTGTCCTTGTGACCTCTCTATACTTTCCCTAGCTTGACCTTGGCCCAAGGTAAGAATCATGGGTCTGTACTCTTAGAGCTAGGACACCACTGAGTCCAGCCCTCTCACTGAACAGTTAAGGAAAGGAGGGCATGGGCAGTTAGGTGGCACAGTGGACAGAACACAGGACCTGGAGTCAGGAAGACTCATCTTCATGAGTTCAAATCCAGCGTCAGAAACTTACCAGCTGGGTGACCCTGGGCAAGTCACTTAACCCTGTTTACCTCAGTTTCCTTATCTGTAAAAGGAGCTAGAGAAGAAAATGGCAAATTGCTCCATTATCTTTATCAAGAAAACCTCAAATGGGGTCATGAGGAGTAGACGTGACAAGTCTACAGAATCACAGTTTGAGCTGCCAGAGACCTGAGTCCAACTCCTTCATTCTATAGATGGGGATACTGATTCTGAGAGGTTAAGTAGCTTGCCCAGGGTCACACAGCTTGTGAGTATCTGAGGTGGCTTTTGAACCCAGGCCCAGTGCCCTATTCACTCTGTCATGTCAGCTCTCAGCTTGTCTGTAATGTGGCCCAGAGGCCATGTCCCACCTACCTTGCTCTTTGTAGCCAGGGCTGGCTTGCTGTTGCCATCAGAAATAAACATGCTACGGAAAAGCTTATTCTTCAAGCCGCTTTCTTGCGTCTTGGGGCTGGGGCTGCCCTCTCCACTGGGCCTGCCCCCAGCCGGACCCACCAGACAGGACTGGGGTCTTCGGTCCTCTGAATTCTGCCTCCCAGCCTTGCCACCTCTGCTTGAGATCAGGGCGGGGGAAGTCCCTAGGGGTGGACTGGGCAGGCAAGATGTGAGCTGCAAGCATCGCTGAGCAGCTCCTTGGAACTCTGCAGGTCCTAGGGACTGGGTTTTCATCACCAACCCATTAGGCTGGGCCTGGTCAGCTTGGTATTCTGGCCACATCAGCTCTCTCCGGCCTGCTTTGGCTCCCCCGTTGCAGTTGAGGTAGATACCATAAGGGTCAGCCCTCTCAGGCTGGGGACTTTGAAGGTACATTTCTGTGTCTGGGCCCCATCGTTCATCCCCCAGGAGCCCCAGTGACTGGGCTCTTCTTCTGCTGGTGGGGCTCCGGCCCCTCAGGGTGTTGGAGCTGATGACGGAGAGCTTCTGAATATCATTGAGCAGTCCAGAAATGTAGCCCTCCACTTCAATGGTGCTGCCCCGGACCACCGTCTGTCAGAAGAGGGAAAAATGAGGCTGAATGAAGGCTAGAGGGCAGAGGAATGGTGAGCCAAGAGCGAAGGAAGAGAGCAGGGCAGGGAGGGAATAGCATTGGATAGAGGGAGGAAGGAGGCTGAAAACAAGACCCCAAGGAGAACTGAGAGGAGAGTTAGGCATTTAAAGGAGGAACTCTCATGGAAACCAGGCTCCGGCATCCCACCCTTGGCTCCCACCACTGATCTGGTCTAAGGGGGAATTGAATTTCAGATTGGAGAACCTATGTTCAAATCTCAGTTTGGTCACTTATTCTCTGTGATCTTAGGAAAGGCATTTACCTTTCTGGGCCTTAGTTTCCTCACCTACAAAATGAAGAGATTAGACAAAATGACCTCTGAGGTCCCTTCCAGATCTAAATCAATGACACCACCTCAGCCGTCCTCACCTCTTTATTGTTGTTCAGTTATTTTCAGTTGGGTCCGACTCTTCCAACACCCGTTTGGGGTTTTCTTGGAGAGGACACTGGAGTGGTTTGTCGTTTCCTTCTCCAGCTCATTTTACAGATGAGGAAACTTTAACTCTACCTATACTATTGAAGAGGGAGGTCCCCCCACCCCCACCCCCATCCAGGAACTCTGTTCCTCAGTTCACAGTGACTGGAATTCACACCCACCATCTTCCCTATCTTGAGAATGTAGAAATTAAGCTCAGCGTCTTCCTGTTTTTATAGCATCTTTCACAGCCCAGGCAAGTGACATACGAAAAAGGAACCATCAAAAATTTAAAGATAAACACCCTGGGGGGGGCGGTTGGGGCCAGGCCCCAGGACATAATGAAGCTACTCTATGGGGGAGAGGTGCTAATCTTATTTGTTTCTACCATAGTCAAAGGAGTGTGAGTGATGTGAACATCCTGTAAATTTTGGTACCCTGGAGCAAAGCTCCAGTTGCCTTAACCTGGTTAGGTGTCTCTGTCTCTCTCTGTCTCTCTGTCTCTCTCTGTCTCTCTGTCTCTCTGTCTCTCTCTCTCTCTCTTTGTTTCTCTTTTTAATCCACAAAGAAACCCTAAGTTAGGAACCATTTTCTTCTTGGTTATCAATTAGCCCTGAAAGATTAAGATTAATTGTAAACTCCTTAAACTCAGTATTATGTTTTCCCTACTCCTCTGCACTCCGCCCCCCCACTCCTAGGTGCTTAATGAGAATATATTTGTATTGCCCATCTCACAGGGCTGTTGTAAGGATCAAATGAAATACCAAAAAAGAGAGAGTGCTTTGTTAACTGCAAATTTGCTGTTGAGTTTTTGCAGTGTATCTGACTCTCTCTGACCCCATTTGGTGGTTTCTTGGCAAAGATACTGGAGTGGTTTGCCACCTCCTTCTCCAGCTCATTTTACAGATGAGGAAACTGAGGCAAACACAGTTAAGTGACTTGCCCAGGATCACACAGCTAGTAAGTGTCTGAGGCCAGATTTCAACTCAGGCCCTCCTGGCTCTCTATCCACTTCACCACCAACCTGTAAAGCTCAATAGTAAAATGACTAATATGGAAATATGTTTTACACGATTGCAGACACTACCCTGTTCAAAATTCTTACCATCTTAGAGAGGGGGGAGATGAAGAAGGTAGGGAGAAAATTTGGAACTCAAAAAAAATTTTAAGTGAATGTTAAAAATGTCTTTACATGTACTTGGAAAAAATAAAACATTGTTTTAAAACAACAGTAAATATAGGATTAATCCTATTATTGTTATAATTGCTTTGAAGTAATTTGAAACCTCTTTTCCCTCTTCTCCCTCACTCCGTTACACAGCCTTGTCCTGGACACTAGCAACAAAACTGCTCCAGATGCAGAAGGCCCCCTGCCCTTCATCTCTGAGCCAGCCAAGGACTGTGCAGAAAGAAGGCTGATGCCTTCTGCAGAACAGAACCTGATTCCTGTTCTTGGGAGGCTTCCGACCACCCTTAGGAGTACAGTCTCCACCTCTAAGAAGCTTTGGCTCCATGTTCTCAGATTTAGAGCTAGAAGAAACCCTAGAAGGCACCAAATGCAACCCCTTTGTTTTACAGAGCTGAGGTTGGCCAAGGGTAAGTGACTGTCTCAGGGTCACACAACTTAAAAGTGTCTGAAGTAGCATTTGAACTTAGGTCTTCCCAACTCCAAACCTCTGAGGCCCAAGGCTCAAGGCCTTCCCCTATATAAGGTAAGGAAAGAGCAACCTCTTTGTCGAGAGCTGAGCCCCAGTCCTCTTTGCCTCTTCCTGCCTCTTCCCCTCCCTTCCCTCCAGACAGAATGCCTCTATAGACCTCAAAAGGGCATGAAGGGAAAACGGGTTTTGTCACCTTCCAAAAAGGTGATGATTTAGGGATAACACCTGCTACCTGCTACACGCATACTTGTTGAATTGGTGCTGGTAAGGGCAGCTTCGCTGTACAAACTCTACCTTTAGGATCCTTACTCTGTTCCAGCCCTGCCTGACCTTAGACATCTCATCAGGGGGCAGGGCATCTGGGGGTAGGGAATGATGTATCTACTCAACAGCGCCCCCTCCCCTGATTTGCTTCAAGACTTGCAGAAGGTGGCCAAGGGTCAAAACAGGGCAAGATGAAGCCCAGGTTCTACCCCTTTCCCTTGAACCCTGGACCTCTTAGGACTCCCATCTTGGCTGCTTCTCCCCAGGCCACTCTGTGCAAAGGGGGAATAATTAGTTGTCTTTGTTGTTGCTCAGTCTTTTCAGTCATGTCTGACTCTTTGTGACCCCATTTGGGGCTTTCTTGGCAAAGACACTGGAGCGGTTTGCCATTTCCTTCTCTAGCTCCTTTTACAGATGAGGAAACTGAGGTAAACAACAGGGTCAAGAGACTTGCCCAGGGTCAAACAGCTAGTAAGTGTCTGAGGCTGATTTGAACTCATGAAGACGAGCCTTCCTGATTCCAAGCCCAGTGATCTATCCACTGCACTACCCAGATGCCCCCAACTAATTAGTAGGGAATTAAAATAACAGCTCATTGATATCTAATAATTAAGAGCTTCCGTGAGGCTTCTTTGTGGTTCTAACAGAAGCTATTTTCTCCCAGTCAAAAGAATCTGAACTTAATCCCCTCCTTTTCTCTAGGTTTTGGGAGAGCCTAGCAGACAGCTGGGTAGCAAAATGGTTAATGTCGGACTTGGCGTCAGGAAGACCAGAGTCAGAATACTGCCTCAAACAATTCCCAGTTATGTGACCTTGGACAAGTCATTTACCTCTCCTCAGCCTGTTTCCTCATCTGTAAAATGGGAATAATAATAATAATATCTACCTCACAGGGTTGAGAAGAGCAAAGGACATAGTTCACATGAAGTGTTTTTCAAACCCCAGAGCGCTCTCCAGGTCCTAGTTCCCTCCTCATCAGTACTGGCTTCATCCCTCCAATCCCATAGGGGTTGCCAACATTCTCACCTTCATGGGTTGGAGCTGGACCCGGGTGATCCTCGAAGGGTCCACCACAGGTTTGGGCCTCCTCAGAGTGTCCAGAATATTCTGCCATTGTGGAGGGAGGCCCACAAACTTGCCCTCCTTGGGGTCAAAGGATGTGTGGACTCGGTGCTGGAAATTCTGCGGTGCAGAGATTTCTGGACGTTTCTTTTTCTTTTTGCGGAACATTATGTCTAAATACCAGAAGAGAAGAAAGTGTAGTCAGGATGGGATTTTGCTCAGAAGTTCTCATCATGAGTGGGGGTAGGGGAAAATAATGCCAAGATCTGTGGTTATGCACATGTACACCTAAGCCAATTTCCTTCTTGCTCCTTTGCCTCCTCCCCTCTCAGTTTTCCTATTACCCCCCTCTCAAAATAAGCTCTATTCCAGAAATAGCTTTCTACCTCCCATCTGGCCATTGCTTCCCTTCATCTTCCTTCATCCCCAAAGCTGCCCTTATCCAACATCCTCCAGAAAGTTAATCCTGGGGAAAGCTTCCCAATCCTCTTCAGAAATCATAAAATAAACAGAAACAAACAAACAAAAAAATCATGGAGAAAGATGTGCCCATTTCCATGTTGCTCCAGAGTTCCAGCTACCACCCCCATTCCAAGGGCAGGCCTTTGGTCTCTGTGTGTTCTACATGGAGCCCCAGCCAATACCAGGCACCCAGGGAATAGCAGACCACAAGCATGTTGACCACACTCCTCCACATCTAATAACATACCCCTAAGCACCAGACTTCTCAGGAGAGGATGGAAGAAAAACATCCGTGGCAACCTAGCCTATCACCCTCATGTCAGGAAAGTTTCGAAGTCATCTTAGATCCAAGCAGTATGTAAAAAATATTGGAGGAGAGAGTGGACTATTCTTTAAGAACTTCAGAGAAGTTATACCCATGACCCCCATTAACAACCCATTACTGGAGCATTTAGGTGGCATAGTGGATAGAACACAGGCCCTGGAGTGAGGAAGACCTGAGTTCAAATGAGGCCACAAGACACTTGACATTTACTAGCTGTGTGATCCCAATTGCTTCCCCCTGCCAAAAAAAGAAAGAAAAAAGAAAAAAAATCAACCCATTACTGATAGTAAAGCAGTCTTTGCAAAGAGTGTCCTCCTGCTTAAAACACACCGACTTCTCTCTCCCCTGTGCCTCTGGCATCTTCAGCCCCCTTTAAAGCTTAGCTCAAATGCCATCTTCTACAAAAGACCTTTTCAATTTTTTTTAGTAGTAAATATCTCGCTCTACCTGCCCAATTATTTAAATATTTTTAAAATGTAATTATTAATCAACAAATGCTATTAAGGACCTACTATGCACCAGGTTATAGGAGTGAGGCATTCTGCTAGAAGCTGAGAATACAAAGACAAAATAAAGTCACAATTCCTTTACCTCCAGTAGAAGGCAAGCCTCTTGAGGACAGGAATAATTTTGGTTTTGTCTTTTCGTCCCCAGCATGGAGCACAGTGTTTACCACCTAGTAGGCACTTAATAATTTTTAGAGGATTGAAAGGAAGGAAATCCATAGGACCTGCAGGACTTAGAGCTGAAGGGACCTTGGGACATCATCTAGTATCACCCTGTCATTGTACAGGTGAGAAAAATGAGGCTGTGACTTGCCTACAGTTACTTGATTCACAGCAGGATTGGGACTGGAAAGAAATCCATTGCTTTTTCTCTCAAACCTTGATGATTCTCATTTGTTGACCAATTCTGATATTTAGGGTTTGGTTAGTAACTTTACCTGATTCTTTTTAAGGGTAGAAGGATAGCAGGAATAGGGACTGGACCTGTGATTGAGTAGGAACTTCTGGATAAGGACACTCCCTCTACTAGCACATGCTGTCATCACTATGTTAGGGTCAAGGTAAAGTGTGTCCAATTTTGGTGAGTGTTAAGAGTCAATGAGAAGTTATGTGACTTGCCTGGGTCACACAGACAGGGTCAGACACAGGACTTGAACCCAGGTCTTCCAGCCTTTCTTTCTTTTTCTTTCTCTCTTTCTTCTTTCTTTCTTTCTCTCTCTTTCTTTCTCTCTTTCTTTCTTTCTTTCTTTCTTTCTTTCTTTCTTTCTTTCTTTCTTTCTTTCTTTCTTTCCTTCCTTTCTTTCTTCTTTCTTTCTTTCTCTCTTTCTTTCCTTTCTTTCTTTCTTTCTTCCTTCCTTTCTCTTTGCCTTTTTTTTTTTTTAAAGCAATTGGGGTTAAGTAACTTGCTCAAGGTTACACGGCTAGTCATTATTTATGCATGGGTGCTCATTTTCTGAGGCCGGATTCGATCTCGGGTCATCCCAACTCCGAGGCCGGCGCTCTTACTCACTGCGCCACCTAGACGCCCCGCCTTTTTTTTTTTGAGGGGCAATTGGGTTTAAGTGACTTGCCCAAAGTCATATGGCTAGTAAGAGTTAAGTATCTGAGGCTGGATTTGAACTCAGGTCCTCCTGGCTCCAGGGCCAGTGCTCTATTCACTACTTTCTTTCTTTTCTTTCCTTCCTTCCTTCCTTCCTCTTCCTTTCTTTCTCTATTTCCCCCCTTCTTCCTTCCTTTTCTTTCCTCTTTCCTTCCTTCCTTTTTTCTCCTTCCTTCCTTCCCATCCCTCCTCCCTCCTTCCTTCCCTCCTTTCTTTCTTTCTTTCTTTCTTTGTTTCTTTCCTTCCTTCTTGCTACCCTCCCTTCTTTCTTCTTTCCTTTTTTCCTTTCCTCCCTCCCTCCCTCTCTCCTTTCTTTCTTTTTTTGGAGACAGTTGGGGTTAAGTGAGTTACCTCAGGTCACATAGCTAGTGCCTGAGGCAAGATTTGAATTCAAGTCCTCCTCATTCCAGGGCTTATATTCTATCCACTGTACCACCCAGCTGTGCCCCCAGATAACAACAACAACAACAACAACAACAACAACAACAACAACAACAACAACAAAACAGAAGAAACTGTGTAACACACTATGGCAGGTTGTAAAAATTTAACACTCCAGCAAGATTTGACCTAGTGGCTAAAGCCATATATCAGAAGTTCCTCATCTTTCACAGACTGACAGGTAACAAATCCCTAAACTAGTACAAATACAAACCACAAAATATCCTGGAAAACTCTACCAATAAACTATACTGGAGCTAGGCTTTTTTGACAGAAGGAACCATTGCCTGCAATTGCTCAAGTTGTAATATTGATCCATAAAACCTCAGAAATACCATTTTTAATAGATGCTGCCATTCCAGTTAACTCACAATCTCTGAGCTACATGGACTATTTCTATCTGAACTTCATTAGACAAATTGAGAAGAATGATTTTGTGCTTTTTTTCCTTTTTTTTTTTTTTGGAGGGGGGAAGGTAAGGCAATTGGGATTAAGTGACTTGCCCAAGGTCACACCGCTAGTTGTTGTGTTAAGTCTGAGGCCGGATTTGAACTCAGGTCCTCTTGACTTCGGACCGGTGCTTTATTTACTGAGCCACCTAGCTGCCCCGAAGAATAATTTTTCTAAAATTAAATGATTTTTTCTAAATAAATAAAGTAGAATGATTTTTCTAAAATAACGATAGCTGACATTTATAACTCAGCTAGGAGGTACAGTGGTTAGAGGAATGGGTCGGGAGTCAGGAAGAATTGTTTCAATGAGTTCAAATCTGACCTCAGATACTAGCTGTATGACTGTGGGCAAGTCACTTAATTCTGTTTGCCTCAGTTTCCTCATCTGTAAAATGAGCTGGAGAAGGAAATGGCAGTATTTTTCTGGAAGTGGCAGTATTTTTCCAAGAAAACTCCAAATGAGGTCACGGAGAGTCAGACATGACTGAAAATGACTGAACAACAACAAATAACTCAGCTCATTTGAATCTTAAAACAACTTTTTAAAAAAGTTCTTAGAGAGAAGAAGCTGGGGTTCATAGAGATTAAGTGACTTGCCTGTGGTCCCACAACTAGTAACTATCAAGAGAGGTCACATTTGAACTCAGATCTCTCCTGATGCCAAGTCTAGGGCTCTTTTCCCGAAGCCATGGTGATGATGTATATGTGTGCTCAATTCTGGTTTTCTCTCTTGATTCTGTGTTTCCCTCTCACAGGCTGCCATGATCCAACCAATAGCACCTATGTGGCAGTCTGGATCAGGAGAGGCCCTGCCACACCTTGGACAATTAAATACCTTTAAAAAAACCAGAGAGTAGCTGGTTCCCCAAATCTGTTCAGTATGTCCTACTAATAGTTGTTGGGAAAGATCTCTCTCTCTCTCTCTCTCTCTCCCTCTCTCTCTTTTGTTTTGCTTTTTTGAGGGCAATTAGGGTTAAGTGACTTGCCCAAAGTCACATGGCTAGTGAGTATGTCAAGTGTCTGAGGCTGGACAGGTCCTCCTAACTCCAGGGCCAGTTCTCTATTCACTATGCCACGTAGCCATCCCAAGATCCCTCTCTTAATTCATGTAAACCAGAGACTCTAAACCTGAGTACAATTAAAAAAATTTTTTTATAATTATTCTTCAATATTCTTGGTTTCTTCTATAATCTTGTGTATTTTATGCATCTAAAGCCATTATTCTGAGAGGTGATCTTTAGGCTTTACCAGACTGACATGATAAAAAAGTGAAGAACTCCCTGATGTCAACAAACCAGAAACTCCAGGAGAACCGAATAGGTCCACATCTTCAGAAAACTAGCTAGATCTCAGATCTAAAGAGTCTAAGTTCAAAGGGTGCAGCAATTGTCTTTGATTATTTTTGGTTGTTGCTCTAGCATCTAGCCCATTGTTTTTGTACACAGCAGGTGATTAATGTTTGTTGAATTCTGCCCCCTGCTTGGGAACTAATTGTTCCACTTGTCATCTAGGCAAGTCATGGAGCTGCTCTGTTCCTTAGCTCCTTCAACTGTCATTCTCCACCAGATAGGAAGTATAAGACACCCAGGATTCTTTGCTTTGTCCACATATGGCTTATCCTCGGGTGCTGCCATTACATCGGAAGGGAAGACATGCTACATTGGGTAAAACCACTTCAGCCATCATCTAGGGGTGTGCTGAAGCCAGTTCCAACAGCTTGTTAAAGTTTCAGTGTGAGCATTTAAACTTTAAAAATTGGCAAATGCTACAATTACAAATCAGGGCTTGATCTGTCTTGTTGCTTGTCTAGACTTAAGAAAGTAATGGAGAAAATGTTAATGATTCAAATTAAACTTGAAAGTGTGTCCTGTGTACTTTTCTTCCCCTCAGAGAGCTAGCTGCCAAACATTTGCCAGCACAACACTGGCATCTTTCCTGACTCCTTGTTCATTTTGGGTGACCTTAGCGTTTCGCCAGGGGTAAGAGAAAGAAGACTGAATTTGGAGTCAGAGACCTAAGCTTAAATTCTGTCTCTATCACTAGTTGTGAGACTTTGGTCCAAGCCTCAATTTCTCCATCTGTTAAATAGGGATAATGATGCCTTTGGGGGCAGGGATGCTGTAACAGCCAAATATGGGGTCTACATAAAGTGCTATACAAGTATAAGCAATTGTTAGTATCCTTTGGCTGTACTGTGACATTGATATGGATTTCTTTTATTTATTTATTTATTTTTGCAGGGCAGAGACCAGAATCGTACACAGTAATTCAGCTGTGGATGACCACTAGGCTTTGTCGTTGTTGCTGTTTTGAGGGGGAAGGCAGGGCAGTTGGGGTTAAGTGACTTGCCCAAGGTCACACAGCTAGTAAGTGTGTAAAGAGTCTGAGGCTGGATTTGAATTCAGATCCTCCTGAATTCAGGGCTGGTGCTCTATTAACTCTAGCTGCCCCTCCCCCCCCACTGTTTTTTTTTTTAAACTTTATCTTTATCTTACTTTATCTTCCCTGGTGGGAAAAACACTGACTAAAATCAGAGGATCTGAATTCAAATCCCAACAATAATGCTACCTCTATGACTTTGGGCACAGTGGATAGACTGTTAAGAGTTGCAGGCTGGAAAGCTCTGAGTTCAAATTCTGTCTCAGGCATTTACTAGCTGTGTGACCTTGGACAAGTCATATAATTCCTCTCAGCCTCAGTCTTCTTATCAATTAAATAGGGATAATAATAGCACCTATCTTTAAAATGGGGTTATTTTAAGAACCAAATGAGATAATACAGGGAAAGCACTTTGTAAATCTTAAACGCTGTATAAATATAGTTGCTGTTTAGCCATTTTTCAGTCATGTCAGACTGAGCTAATTTCACAACTGACCATCCTTAAATTTCCACAAGTGATTATTTAAAATGGCGGCTCCATTTTTGCCTTCCTGGCTTGACTTGCCAAAGTCTGGCTCAGCCATAAGACTTTCTCTGCCTGCCAGTTTGCCTTGTCTTAAACGTTGTGGTTTGGTGGTGAAAAAATTATGGCTGTAGAGAGGAATCAGAGAAATTCAGGACAATGGTGACGTAGATGGTTGGGCTATGGGCAAAGTGAACAGAAGAAAGAAAGTAGAATGAAAACTGTTCACCTGATGATGATAATAATGTAAAGGAAACAACTTTGAATGATTTTAGAACTCTGAACAGTGAATGTATTTAGAGGACTGATGGTGAAATATGCCTTCTACCTTTTGACAGAGATAAATGGTGCACTCTCTAAGTATGGAACCAGGTAAAAACTTTCAGACACGCAATTTGTTGATGAATTGTTTTGCTTGATTATACTTCAGGGTGGGAGAGGAGAGAAGAGGGACTAAGGGAGTCTTTGGAAAATAAGAGTGTTATAAAAATCAATAAAACCCTTTTTAAAGCCAAATGTATTTAAAGTAACAAACAAAACCAGAAAGAAAAGCAACCACCTTGCCTCTGCTATTTGCATTTGTAGAACCTTGAGGGAAATTGTTCCTATGAGCTCAATTTTTTAATCTGTAAACTAAAGATCATAATACTGGGCAAGACAATTGATTCCCACAATAAATAATAATAATGGCAGCTTTCATTTATGTAGCAATTTAAGGTTTGTGTAACCCTGAGGAAGTCTGGGGAAAGTGCCCAAGGCAGGATTCAAAGTCAGGTCTTCCTTACTCCCCTATCCTACAACCACTGAGCATACACGTGCATAGAGTGAGCATTCACGGTCCACATCAGGTCCATTCTCTGGGCATGCCTATGCTTCAGCACCTCAGGGATCTAGTGAGAAAATGTGAAGTGCTTTGTAAATTATAAAACACTAGATAAGTGTATGCTGAGTCACCTCTTTGACTATCTCTAAGAAGCCACCTCTCTCCTTGGAGAAAGTACAAGCTTTTGCAACATCCCTAAGGAAAAGAAAAACAAGTATTATCTTCATATTCTTCAGTTCTATGCCTCAGAGACAGCTACATGGCACAGTGGATAGAGCTCTGAGCCCTGAATCAGGAAGACCTGAGTTTAAATCCAGCCTCAGACTCTTACTAGCTGTGTGATCCTGGGCAGATCATTTAATCTTTCTCTCTCTTTCTGTTTCCTCAACTGTAAAAGGAGAATGAAAATAGCATCTGTTAGGTGGCGCCATAGTACACAGAGTGTTGGGTCCGGAGTCAGGAAGACTCATTTTCCTGAGTTCAAATCCAGCCTCAGATACTAATTAGTTGTGTGACCCTGGGCAAGTCACTTAACCCTGTTTGTCTCAGTTCCTGCACTGTACAATGAGCTGGAGAAGGAAATGGCAAACCACTCCAGTATCTCTTCCAAGAAAACCCAAAGGGGATCACAGAGAGTTGGACAGGACTGAAACACCTGAACAATAACACCACCACCTCCCAGGGTTGTCATGAGGATCAAACAAGGTAACATTTGTAAACCATTTAGCAAAGTTTCTGGTATATAGCAGGTGCTTAATAAATGTTTGCTTATTCCCGTTCCAGTTCTATGAATTGAAATGATTTAATCTGAGCCTCAAAAATAGCAGGTTATGGGAAAGCATCTGAAATGAAAATGGAAACCAATGCACCAGAATTTTTAGAATGTGAGCTCCCTGAGGACAGGGACTTGATTCTGCTTTTCTTTGTATCCCCAGCATTTGGCACAGTGCCTGGGCACGTAGCAGACACTTAGTAAATGCCTGTCTGACTGACTGACTGACTGACTCCAGCTGCTTCTCTCCCTATGCATCATTTCTGACACCAGATGGGGTGGAAAAGCAGAGGAAGCTTCTGCAGTGGTATCCACATTTTTGTGGTTGATGAATGTTTTTGAAGTTTCCTTGTAAGTATTTTCTCCAACCATCAATTTGAGCACTGGCAGAAAGGATCTCTGGAGCCCAGAGGGAAGTGACAAACCCAAACCAGTTTGGGAATGAAGCTACTCCATTGGCATGTTTTCTGCTGTCAAAGCCTGGCCAGGCTGACCCCATCTGGAGGAAATGCTACCCCAGAGCTGCCACACCCGTAGAATGCACAGAGGGAGTGGGTGGAATGTGGAGGGAGGGCGTGTGTGTGTGTGTGTGCTGGAGTTGGGGGGATTTGTCAGTCAGCTAGAAGCTTCTGAGAAGCAGGAGAATCCACTGAAGGGAGAAGGGCCCTGGGAAGGAGGAGGATCAAAGACAGAAAGGGACTACAATTCAAAGATAAAAGGATAAAGAGTGGTTAATAGGACAGATGGAAGATGATTACAGATTTAGCACTGAAAGGGATCTCAGAGGTCATCTGATCTCAGTTTCTCATTTCGATTGGAGGGACCTAGCCTTTGCCATTTATATTTGCATAACCCTGGGGAAGTCTGAGGAAAGTTATGCCCAGAGAATATACAAGAATTGCCCAAGGTCACATTCATAGTAAATGGTTGAATAAAAATTTGAACCCAGGCCCCCTGACTCCAAATCCAGCAAGTTTTCCACTGCACAGAGTCGATGTACTTTTTGGTGCCTACAGTCTCTTCCAGATCCTCCTGCCACCACCACCCAGCAACATCTCTATTTTCAAAGTACAATCCATCTATTTAACACACACACACACACACACACACACACACACACACACACACATTACATATTTAGTAACATATGAATATCTATTAAGCACAGAGGAAGTGCTTAACAAAATGCTTTTTATTCATTCATTCTATGGCATCCCCTAGCTACCTTGGGTAGTTATGTGGTACATTGGATAGAGTGCCAGGCCTGGAGTCAGACCTGAGTCCAAATCCAACCTCTGATACTTACGAGTTGTGTGACCCTGGGCAAGTCACAATAACCTTTGTTTGTCTTAGTTTCCTCATCTGTAAAATGAATTGGAGAAGGAAATGACAAACTACTCCAGTATCTTTGCTAATAAAACCTCATCTTTTCAGGGGGAAGGGAGGCAAGATGGAGGAGAAAAGGCGGGGACTTACCTGAGATCTCCCCCAAACCCCTTCAGAGAACCTTAGATAATGACCTAAAACAAATCCTGGAGTAACAGAACCCACAAAAGGAGGGAGTGAAACAATTTTCCAGTCCAAGACAACTTAAAAGCTTGACAGGAAAGTTCTGCCGAACAGAGCAGACCCTAGCAAATGAGGAGCAGGCCTTGGGAGTGAATGAATCAGTAGCTGCAGTGGCTGCTTCTATAGCTTTCAGCCCACAGATGGTAAGGGGATCAAAGAACTGGTCAGAAGGAGATTATAGGGGTCTCTTTGCTAGCAGTGGGGGCAGGACTCTGTTTGCTTTGCCTCTACTCAGATCCAGGTTGCAGTCCTGGGTGGCAGACCCAGGGTGAGGACATAGCAGTCAGGACTAGCACATCAGAGCTTATAGCTGCAGGGGAGTAGGGACCCTCAGCACAGTTCCAGGGAACAAAAGAGTGCTTGTCATTCATAGACCAGAGCACAGGCTAAGAGACTAGTAAACACACCTCTCCTTAGATCATCCCACCTTGGAAGAACTAAAACCTTACAGGGCCCTAGAAGCATCTCTGAAAAAAACTGCACAAAACCCCTGAAGCTTGGGAGAGTGTGCCCTCCACCCTGGAAACAGTCTCACTTTAGCAAAGAGTTAAAAGTCAAGAAATAGGCTGGGAAAATGAGCAAACAACAACAACAATTCTGACCATAGAAAGTTACTGTTTACTTTTACAACATGACTAACATGGAAATACACTTTGCATGATTACACATGTATAACCTATACCAAACTATTTGCTTTGTCAATGAGAGGGGTGGTGAAAGAGGGAGGGAGAGAATTTAAAAATGAGTATTGAAAATTGGGGGGATATAAAATATTAAATTAAATTAAAATTTTTATAAAACCACCCCATGGACAGTGTGGTCCATGGGATCACGAAGAGTACAAAACTACTGAACAGCAACAACAAATCCCTTAGAACAAAGATATCAAACTTTCACTGCTTGTGGCCATTAATCTGGCAATCTGGATAATTAGGAAATGTTAGCAAAATAAGCAAAAAGACAATATAATAATGCTAAGACATGGTTTTCCAAGTCAGTATGCCACCTGTATTTCTCTCTGAGCTTGACTCCTCTGCGCTAGAACAACCAGGTCTCCTCAGCTCCTCCAGTGACCTATGTCCCTCCTGTACCCTAGCTGTCCATGGGTGGTCAGCTCTTAGCTATATGGTCTGGAACTCTGAAATGCCTTCTCATTGTGACCCTGTGTCCTTCTCCCTCCTTGGGATGATCATTTGAGGCAGGCCCATCTTGCTCATAGCTGGATATTCTCCTGAACCCACTTCCTCCTCCTTCTCACCTGCTGCATTTGTCCTTCCTCCTCTTCCTCTGCATCTCTCCTCCAACCACACTTTCTAGCTCCCTTTTATAGTTTATCTTCCTCCATTGGGATGTAAGGTCCTTAAGGGTAAGCATTGTCTTTCTTTTTGCTTGTATGTGTATCCCCGTCCCAGTTTTCCCAATGCAATACCCACTTGTGGCTTATGTTTATAGCCTAGACCCCAAGGTTAACCAGTTCGAATCTGGCCTATCACGCACTCTAGACTCCCTTCCATCCTTTGTCCTTCCTTGGCCAATGACCTGCCAAACCTCAATGCCCACCATCTCTTTTATCCACTCCTACTACAGGACTGTTGAATGCAGCTTGAAGAAGACTCAAATTGGCGCCAATTCAAAGTCATGCTATCTGATCTCAAGAAGGCCCTCTCTTCGACCTGGCAATCCCTCATTGACTCTTTACCACACTTTTCTTGGGACTGCTTGAAACCTTTTCCTCCTCTCTTAAACCCCTGGGGATATTGCCCTCCCCGTTCTGAGCAGAAAATCATAGGATCCTCCATTTAGAGCTAGAAAGGGTCTCAGAGGCCACCCTGTCCAATCCCTTATTTTACAAATGAGGAAATGGAATCAATCTCAGCTCAAGGTTAGATGGTAACAAGTCAAGAGGCAAAATTTGAAGCCTGGTCCTTTGATTCCAGATACAATGCCCTTCCCACTCATTGTAGAGCAGGAAAAAACTCAATGCCACCTCTTGTGAACACTGATGGCTCCCTAGACCTGTCTACATCATCTCCTGTTCTATCTCCCTTCACTCAAGTCACAGAGGATAAGGTGTTACTTTTCCTTGCTTTCTACTTGTGTCCTTGATCCCATTCCTTCCCATCTCTTCTGGGAGTTCACCCCATCAATCATTCCTTCCCCTTCTCTCCATTTCTATAGTGCCTCCCACTTCCTGCTGCCTACAGATATGTTTAGTTCTCCCATCTTTAAGAAACCATCACTTGACCTTGTCATCCCCCTCAAGCCATTGGCCTACATTATTCCTTCAGTTCACTGCCAGACTCCTAGAAATAATCATCTATAATCACTGCCTCTACTTCCTCACCGCCCACTCACTTGTCAACCCCTTGCTGTCTGGCTTCCAACCCCAGTGGTCTACTGGAACTGTCCTCAAAGGATGCCAATGAGCTCATAATTGCAAAATTCAAGGGCTTTTTTTTCTCCTCAGTCCTCATGCCATCTCTCTCCTACTCCTGAACACCTCCCCTTCTTTGACTTCTATGACATTGCTCCATTTTCTTTTATCTCAGGCTCCTTTGATGAATCATCATCTATCTCTGGTCCCCCAAGCCTCAGTGTCCCCCACTGCTT
The DNA here is from genome assembly GCA_011680675.1 of Gymnobelideus leadbeateri. Classification (NCBI taxonomy): domain Eukaryota; kingdom Metazoa; phylum Chordata; class Mammalia; order Diprotodontia; family Petauridae; genus Gymnobelideus; species Gymnobelideus leadbeateri. The sequence continues at coordinate 727,447 of WOXC01005246.1, forward strand.
TCTTCTTTCCAAATTCTTTCTAATAATGAGTTTGTCTATTCTCCATGGTTTTAATTATCCCTGCAAAGATGACTACTATCTGTTAAATCCAACTAGAATCGATCTTCTGAATTCTAGTCTCCCACATCCAACTCCATGCTGGACTTCTTGATATTTCCCACCAATATCTCAGATACAACATGTCCAAAATGGAACCCATCATGTTTTTTCCTTAAATCTACTCCCCTGCTCCCCAAACTTGCCTGTCTCCATTGACAGAACCGTCATCCTTACAACCAGGGTTTGTAAATAAAAGATTTATAAACTGAATCATTAAAGCTTAAAACTGACCTAAGACTTTCAGGACACTCTGTATCTGACTCACCCTTCTCTTTAATCCCTTATCCAATCTGAGGTCAAGTCTTGTAGATTCTTCCTCCCCAATATCCCTCCCATCTGTTCCCTTCCCCTTAATCACACTGCCATATGCCCTCTCTCTTAACCTCCACCTTTCAGGATTCTATCTCCCTACCCCTTAAGGCTCATTTCAGGTACCACTTCTGCCTTGCAGCCTTCCCTAATGCCCAGATACTAGTGCTCTCCCCTCAGATATTCCCAGAAGCCCAACCTCTACTTTCACTTTTCACTCTGTATTTTTACTATCCAAGTTCATGTTGTATCTGCCCAGGGGAATATAAGCTCCCTGGAGTCAGATGTTTCATTATTGCTTTTGCATCCCAGTATCTCACACATATTCTTAAAAGTATTTGTTAAACTGAATGAAATCTTTTAAAAAAAATGTTTTTGTAGGGGCGGGGAAGGGCAGTACAATTGGGGTTAAGTGACTTGCCCAAGGTCACAGGGCTAGTAAGTGTTAGGTGTCTGAGGTTGGATTTGAACTCAGGTCCTCTGTGACTTCAGGGCCAGTGCTCTATTCACTGCACCACCTAGCCACCCCTGAAATTCTTAATGTATCAGCACCTTTGACTGAAAACCCTTACTGCTGATCCCAAATATTGTGAACCAGTTGGGATATCTGTCAGTTGTTTTTTTTACTAAGTTAGATTTGAAGGATGATAAATTAAAAAATGAATTCAGCAAGGTAGAAGAATGGAAAACCCTATTCCAGCAGCAGTTTAGAATGTCCTTTGGGCTCGATAATATACCTATTACCATTCAGTGATCTGAAAAGTTGATCTTCTAAGATATGGTGGAAGTAATGTTATTTCATCCACATAGAATAGGCCAAGTGTTCCCCCCACCCCCCAAGGGGCTCTCAAGACTTGTTTCTCAAGACTCTTAAGTTTTTTTTGTTTTTTGTTTTTTGCTTTTTGGAGGGCTATTGGGATTAAATAACTTGCCCAAGGTCACACGGCTAGGTTTTTGTTTGTGTGTGCATTAAGTGTCTGAGGCCGGATCTGAACTCAGGTCCTTCTGACTCCAGGGCCAACGCTTTACTCACTGCGCCACCTAGCCACCCCCAAACTCTTAAGTCTTGTTCTCAAGACTTAATTGGTCCTGGTGCTGGAACCATTTCATACCAACTCACAAGAGCTGAATTTTAAATCTTCAGTATATTAAAACCCTACAGAACCCTGTTTGCCTCAGTTTCTCCATCTACAAAATGAGCTGGAGAAGGAAATGGCAAGCCGCTCTAGTGTCTTCGCCAAGAAAACCCCAAATGGGAGTTACAAAGAGTCAGAAACCACTGAAAATTTTAGAATTTTAGAAAACGGCAAATACTACAAATCATAGCTTGATTCATTGTTTGTCCATTGTCTAGACCTAAAAAAATAACAAACAAAATGTTGATGAGTTAAAGATTAAAGGCTAGATGACTTGTCCAAGGATCAGCAGGGAGTGACCGCCAATCAGGATTTGAACTGAATGTGGGGGAGGGGTTCATGTAATTTCAAATGAATTGGGAGACTCAGTTGATCAGGGACCCCCGATCCGTCCTTCACTATACTAAGTTTAAGTTTATCCAGGAAGAGATAGAGGGTTAAGGAGAGTAATATGGACCAAGAAGAGGTGAGAAGTGAATCCTAGAAAGTGAAGGACATTCTTATGTGGGAAGTCCCCTAAATAAGGGCCTGCAGTGGCACTTGAGGTTTCCCTGCTATCATCTCTGCTTCTTCAGAGACTGCTCTGTTGAGTGACTTTTCCTAAGAAAGACTTCGAGGAGTCCATCAGCTGAGAGGGCATTTCAGGAACATAAGAGGTATATAACCATTAATAATGATGGTGGTGATAGCACTTATGTAGCATTTGAAAATGCACAAAATAATGTATGTATATGATCTCCCTTGAGCCTCGTAACTCAGAGGTAGAGTCTAGTATTATCGTCATTTTATAGGTGAGGAAACTAAGGCTAAGAAGCTAAGTGATTTGCCTAGGTTCCCAGAGCTGTTTATCATTCCCCACGATCCTTCTGGTTTATCCCCAATGTCCAGAACCCCTTCATGATGGGAGCAGGCACTTCTTTTTCTTTTTTTAAATTTTTTGTTCACTTTCTTTTTTTTTCCAATTTATTTTTAGTTTTCAACATTCATTTCCAAAAGATTTTGAGTTACAAATTTTTCTCCCTGTCTTTCCCCTACTCCCCACCCCAAATAGCGATCCTACTGAATACCCCTTCCCCCAATCTGTTTTATATCCTCCCCTACCCCCCGACCCCAATTTCTAGTAAGGCGAGATACATTGCTATACCCTGCTGCCCCTTTTTTTCTTTTTTTTCTTTTTGGAGGGCAATTGGGGTCAAGTGACTTGTCCAAGATCACATGGCTAGTAAGTGTTAAGTGTCTGAGGCCAGATTTGAACTCAGGTCCTCCTGACTCCAGGGCCAGTGCTCTATTCACTGTACCAAGCTGGTACTTCTTAATGCAGTAGATTGCACTGCCCTGGATACTGAGACCAGGATCTGGATTCAGACCCTACTTTAGCTATCTACTGCTTTTATGTAAACTTGAATAAGTCATTGAAGTGATTAGCGCAGTGCCTGCAAACACGTTAGGTGCTTAATAAATGTTTAATGGCTGTCTTCACCTGGCAGGGCCTTAATTTCCTTTTCTGTAAAATGAAGGAGCTGGGCTGGATCATTGTGACAGCCCATAAGCCTCTGGTGCTCGATGATGAACAGCCTGGCATAACTTAGGGAAAGCATGCCTGAAGGTCTGGAGCTCGGCCAGCTGACCTCCTGAGGCTGCTCTCATTCAGAGGCTTCTACCTGTCTTTCATCTACTCATCTTTGAGTCAGAGATCAGCTCAAGTCAGAGTTCCCTTCTCCGGCCCACAATTTATTGTCCCCTATGATGATTTGGTGTTTAGTTTATGGAACAACTAGGTCACTCAGTGGATAAAGCATTGGGACATAAAGTGAGGAAGACCTGAGTTCAAATCCAGCCTTAGACACTGGCTAGCTGTGTGACCCTGGGCAAGTCACTTAATCCTGTTTGCCTTAGTTTCCTCATCTGTAAAATGAGCTGGAGAAGGAAATGGCTAACTACTCCAGTAACTTTGCCAAGAAAACCCCAAATGGGGTCATGAGAGTTGGACAGGATTGAACAACAGCAGTCATAGAAAGGAACGTGATTCCTAGACAACAGCTGATTAAACACATTTATCTTCTCTGAGAAGAAAAATGGGACCAGAGTGTGGTGGACGATGCCAGATTTAATCAGTTTTGCTTTATCTCATAAATGTAATCTCTTCTCTAATATCCCACCCCCAACAAATGATATAATATTTGCAAAGCACTTAGCTCAGTGCCAGGCCCATAGTAAGGGCTTCTTCCTTCCCTCCCTACATAAACTCCTTGTAGGAAAATAGTGTTGTTTTTAATATTTTGTCTCTGTACCACTAATACATAGCATTGTTTTGTACATAATAGATATTTCATAACTAACATTTATATGGGCTTTAAACATTGCAAAATGCCTTACATTACCTCATTTGACCCTGACAATGGGGTCCTACAGGTATTCTTAGCTGTATTTTGGAAACTGAGGGTCCTAGAGGTTGAGTTACTTACCTACAGCTACACAGAAAATAAGAAGCAGGAACTGATCCCATGTCTTCCTGACTCCAGGACTAGTATTCTATTACTACAACATGGTATTTATTTAATAAATTTTATCTAAATGATTTAAATATTTTATTTAAATAATAAATTTTTAAAATAAATGCCTCCTGAACTTTATTTGGTAGAGGCATTTGTTTCAAGATGGGGACAGAGGCCTTTTTTGGACAACCAGTAGGACACCTCTAATCCTGTGACCATTCAGAGCTATGGGTACTCAATTAGTACCAGATATGACTAGAGCATAGGGAGACTATTTTCGTTTAAAGAAATAAACCAGAACTTTGACATTCAAATAAAAGCCTTCTACTTTCAAATTGCCACCTTGGGAAGACTATGCACTCAGCTACAATTGGGCTGGAATTGCTCAGAGCTTTTTTGGAGATCCTCATTTGGAAGTGGCTTCAGAGTCTGTTTCCAAGCCGCAAGGAGAAAATGAGTCTCCTTACCTTGTAGTCATGACTCATTCCCTTGGACTCCAAACAGTATCACTGTGCTCAGTCACCCACTTCATTCTCCGGTTTTGGATCATACAGTCAGAGCTATGGAGCCAGAAGGGATGTTGGAACCTGCTAATCCAACCCTCTCATTTCACAAATGAGGGAACTGAGGCTCAAGGAGTCTCTAACTCCCCTAATATCCCTCCCATCTGTTCTCTTCTCCTTAATCACACTACCACATACCCCTCTCTTCACCTCCACCTTCCAAATTTTCATCTTCCCATTCTTTAAGGCTCATCTCAGGTGCCACTTCTGCCTTGAACCCTTCCTTATTGCCCCTGCCCACTCTCCCCTCAAATATTCCAAATGATTTGGTTCCTTTTGATTTTTTACTATTTTAAAAAATATATATAACACACACTTGTCATTTAAAAAAAAAAAGAAAATTTCACTGGACTCCAAAGACAATTCTCAAAGAGAATCCAAAACAGTTTTGCGCAGGGTTAGAGGTAAGTACTAGCCTCCTCAGGTAATGACTGAAGGAAGGGGGTAATGCTTATCTTCATGTGTTCATTCTGGCCTATTTGTTTAAAAGTCAGTCATGTGACTTTTATAGTCCCTCATTCAGCCTTGATGAATTAGTTTGGAACCTGGCCAACTGCTCCCACCAATAGGATGGCTACAAGAATCCTTTCAGGGTTGTTTCCAGACACCAGCATCCCCAAGGTTCACCATTCATTACCAAGTGACTTCAAGAGAGTGAGAAACATTCTCATCCATCAGAGACCTATGGATACTCAGCATTCCAGTTAACAAAGACATTCAGGTAGGAATGAATCAGAGGAGAGAAGCATCAGAAGGAACCTGAGGGAAGGGGAGAGGATAGGATATAGGGGAAAGCTAGGTAATGTAAAAACAAAAGCTATCAATAAAAAATATATTTCTTTTAAAAGAAGATATCTGAAGCTATCAAATCCAACTCATATACATATAAGAATCTCCTCCATAACACCCCTAATCAGTGGTCACCTAGGCTTCCCTTAAAGAACTTTCTCAAGGGAGGAGTTTACTACCTCCTACCACAGCCCACAAGGTTTGGGAAGCTACATTCCTTCCTTACAATCTGTACCTGTCGGCCAGCCTGGCTGGCTGAAACCACGTGCCAGGCTACTTCAGGGAGGGCCAGCAGAGATTAGGGCTTTGGGTATGTGGGTCAAGGAGAAAGGAAGGCTAGTAAATGGAGGATTCTAGGGTTCCTATGGCAACTAAAAACATCATAGTTTTAGAACTAAAAGGGGCCTCAGAGAACATCTTTTGTGACCCCCTCATTTTACAGGTGAGAAAACAGAGGCTCATTTGGGGAGCTTAAGGGACTTATGCAAAGTCACACAGGCTGTTTCAGAGGTGGGATTTATAACTGTGTCTTTCTGATTCTGAGATTGGTTATGTGAAAGTAGCCACCCCTGATCTCTTTTCTAGACCCTAGGGTCCAAATCACTGATAATGGGAATGATTTCTCTTGTCCCCTGCTAGCATCCCCACAAGTTTTCAAGAAGGAAATAATAACTACCCAGCCCTCAGAGCAATTATTAATAGGCTGAAGTCATCTGACCTCTATGAGATTTCTGATACACCTTAGTCAAGAGATTTGGGAGGAAAATTTTTTTTTTTCTTTTTGATTTTTGGAGAGGGGAAGGTAGGGCAATTGGAGTTAAGTGACTTGCCCAAGATCACATGGCTAGTTTTGTGTTAAGTGTCTGAGGCCAGATTTGAACTTAGGTCCTCCTGACTTGAGGGCTGGTGCTCTATTCACTGCATAACCTAGCCACCCATGGAAAAAAAAAATTTTTTTCTCTAAGGTTGCTTAGAGGTGCCCTGTGCATCTCCAACCTCAATTAATTTCTGCAACTCTGGCAATAACACCCCAGGGAAAAAACCTACATGGATAAAATTTCCCCTGCTTTTCTCATAAGTTCTGTATGGGGTCTCCAAGGAACCCACTTCATTCACTACATATACAACAGGCCTTCAGGTATAAGTTCCAGTCTGCCAGGGATGTGTACATATAGGAAGCATAGAGCTAGAAGAGAGATCAGGCACCTACTCCTTCATCTTACAGATGAGGAAACTGAGGCTCAGAGAGGTTTGAGGACTTGTCTAAGGTAGTAAGTGCCACAAGTGGGATTCGAATCTGCATCCTGACTCTGGAGTCAGTGATCTTTCCATTATACTAGGGTGTATATATATAGTCTGCCCTGTAGATACCTTGGAGAGAGGGGATAGCAGGAGACTGTAATGGTAATAGAAATCTGAAGATCTGCCTTGCCCCTTGGCCCCTTGATAGGCTTAAGTGACTCTGAGAACCTTCCCTGATTTGAAAATTCTGCCCCTTAATAGGGTAAATGTGGTCACATAGAGCCTATGGCAGAGGGTTGTTTTTCAAGAATGCCCATACCCTGTTACTTTGTGATTGGGCAGTGGGTCAAGAGGGTTGTGACACTTTCTGACCCAGGAGACAGCTTTACATACCCTGATGTGAGGTTTTGCTTTGGGGGCTCACTTTGGGAAGAGTTGTGTGATTTGGCCAGATGAGACTCTGGGCAGAGTTGAGCTGCACCGCCCTCCCTTCCCCTTTGAAAACCCAGATGTTGGTGCTTCCCTCTCTGGTAACTAACTAGGTGTGGATGTAATGGTCAGACAGCTGGAAATGTAGTATGGCAGAAATTGGGCATAGACCAATATCTAATACCATACACCAAAATCAAGTCTATAAATGGATGCATGGTCTAGGTATAAAGGCTGATACTGTAAGCAATCTGGGAAAGCAAGGAATAGTTTACTTGTGAGATCTACAGAGAGGGGGAGATTTTATGATGAAACAAGAATTAGCATTATAAAATGCAGAACGAATAATTTTAATTACATTAAATTGGAAAGTTTCTGTACAAATAAAGTCAATGTAACCAAGATTAAGAGGGAAGTGGAAAATTGGGAAAGAATTTTTATAACCAGTGTCTCTGATAAAGGTCTCATTTCTAAAATATACAAAGAATTGAGTCAAATCTATAAGAATACAAGCCATTCCCCAATTGATAAATGGTCAAAGGATATGAACAGGCAGCTCTCAGAAGATGAAATTAAAGATATCTATAAGCATATGAAAAAATGCTCTGAATCACTAGTGATTAGAGAAATGCAAACCAAAAAAACTCTGAGGTACCACATGTCAACAGTCAGATTGGCTAAGATGACAAAACAGGAAAATGACAAATGCTGGAGAGGATGTGGGAAAATTGGAATACTAATGCACTCTTGGTGGAGTTGTGAACTGATTCAACCATTCTGGAGAGCAATCTGGAACTATTCCCAAAGGGCTATAAATAAGTGCATACTCTTTGAACCAGCAATACCACTTCTAGGGTTATATCCCAAAGACATCAGAGAAGTGGGAGGAGGACCTGTATGTACAAAAATATTTATAACAGCTCTTTTTGTGGTGACAAAGAACTGGAAATCAAGGGGACGCCCATCAATTGGGGAATGGCTGAACAAGTTGTGGTATATAGATGCAATGGAATACTACTGTGCTATAAGAAATGAGGAACAGACAGACTTCTTCATAACCTGGAGAGACTTATATAAACTGATGCTTAGTGAGAAGAGCAGAACCAGGAGAAATCTATACACAATCACAGATACAACATATATGTGATGACTAACTTCAATAGACTGGGCTCCTCTCAGCAATGTCAGGTTATAAGACAACTCCAAAAGACTTACAATGGAAAGAGATAACCACATCCAGACAAAGAAAGGTGGAGTCTGAATGCAGATTGAAACAAACTACTTTCTCTGTTTCTTTTTCTTATTTTGTCTTGTTTCCTCTTTCCCACTGATCATTCCATCAGTTATAATCGTTCTTTACAACCTGACTAATGATTAATATGAAGATATTTGTAGATCCTATATTTGAGTGCATGCTGCCATGATGGGGGGGGGAGGAGAAGAGGGAGGGGGAGAAAATTTGAAACTCAAGGGACTGTGGAACTGAATGTCGTAAACTAAAAGAAAATAAACAAATTAATTTTTTAAAAAACCCAGATGTTGGTGCTTCCCCCTCTGGTAACTACCTAGGTATGAATGTAATGGTCAGACAGCTGGAAGCCCTGTCTGCTGAATTGTGATATTTTCTGTTGTAACTTCTATTTGTATTCTCTGAAGTTCAAAGTGCTGACTTTTTTCCCCTGAACTAGGTAAATGATATATGTTTGATTGATTAAAGTAAGATTGTTAACCCATTTTGAGTTACTTTCCTTTTAGAAAATCAGACCTAAGAACCTGTGCTAGCAGCCATCCTTGGTATGCTAGAGTGCTTGCTGCTACAAAGATCAAGGCCAGTCATGCAATCACAGGTGGGCCTTACCAGTCATCTATTCCAACCCCTTCATTTTAAAGATGAGTTAACTAAAGTACAGAAAATAATGTGATCTGACCCAAGGTCCCATAGGTAGATAAAAAGTAGCCTTAGAGCCCCTGATAGTTCAAGCTGGTTGGCTAGAGAGATTAAGAGAAACTCTCAATTTGCTTTTGGGCTTCCTATTTTTTTCTCCATTCAAGTCACTTCAAGTCCTGACAATTCTGATAACAAAGCTCCTTTAATCTCTTATGTCAACATTCCATCCTCTGGGAGGCCAAGCCTTGGGTCTAGCACAATACAGTTCGTATTGACCCAGGGCTAACCACTTAGAGCTTTCCCTTGCCAACCTAAAGCTGGGAATAGGCTCCTGTGGTTTCCACTAAGATCATTCCTCTCTTATTTGGAAGTCTTGCTTAAGATCCTAACCTTTGCTCTGATCCACAGCATCAGAAAAGGTGGCATCAATTCCATGAAACTTGAACCTTTAGGGGTACAGGGAGCAGGCTGCAGACTTCTCCTGCCAGAGATAGAGGGCACAGGGCACTCTCTCGCTTTGTCCATCCAGCTCTCCAAAGAAGCAGCCTTCACCTACTGTGGTAAGCAACTCATAGCTGCTCCCACTGCCTGGATGAGCAGGGAACCACCAACTAGAATCTTTCTGGTAATTGTTGAATCATTTTTAATCGTTTCTGATTCTTTGTGGCTCCATTTGGGGTTTCCTTGGCAAAGGTGCTGGATGGTTTGCCATTTCCTTCTCCAGCTCATTTTATACAGATGAGGAAAGTGAGACAACCCAGAGTCACACAACTAGTAAGTGTCTGAGGCCAAATTTGAACTCAGGAAGACGAGTCTTCCTGACTTTAGGCCCGGCACTCTTTCTCTTGTACCACCTGGCAGCCTAATAATAATAATAATAATAATAGGGGTGGCTAGGTGGCTCAGTGAGTAGAGCGTTGGCCCTGGAGTCAGAAGGACCTGAGTTCGTATCCAGCCTCAGACACTTAACACACACAAACAAAAACCTAGCTGTGTGACCTTGGGCAAGTTACTTAACCCCAACTGCCCTAAAAAAAGCAAAAAAAAAAAATAATAATAGTTGTCATTTATATAAGCACCCTAAAGATTCCAAAGCACTTTAGATATATTAAATCCTTGAACAAGATAGAGGAACACCAGTCCTTACTATCTGTCCTGCTACAGTATCCCAAGGCCCCGGGCCTTAGTATCTGTCCTGTTGCTATGCCCTCTCTATTCCTGGGCACTGCCATCTAATCTGCAGGTGCATCCTAAGGATGTCAAGGGACTTGCCATCCAACCCTGGGGCATCTCTACATTTCCATCTACTCTGTGACTAACCTTACATCTACTGTATTCCCCCATTAGATTCTGAGCTCCTTGAGGACCAGGACTGATTCAAATTCTTTATTTGTATTTCCAGCACATAGTAAGTGAAATAAATGCTCATTCATTCATTTCAAAAATTCCAGTCCCAATCATAGGATCCTGAATGCCCATCTGGAAACTGCCCCCTCCCCGCCACTGAAATAATGTAATAGAATTAGCTGTGAGACCTTGGGCAAGTCACTTAACCCCAATTGCCTTGCCTTCCCCCTCCAAAAAAATTAACATAATAGGAATATCAGCCTTTTTGCAAACTTGTGGAATCTTTTCATAGGGAGTACACAATAGAAGCTGTAAAAATAACTTTGCCCTGATGATTTCACTGCTGGGACTATCTATATCCTGAAGATATTTACAGGATCAAAGCAGTGGGTTCTGAAAGGGAGTGCCCTGAGTGTGTGCTGGGTGAGCCCCTCTTGGCTAGAACATATACAAATGATCACACATAGAGGCTCCTGGAATCACACATGATTCCTCCTGGAAAAAATGATGATGATGATGATGATGGTGATGATATTGTGTCATAAGCAAACAAAAAACATCACCACTGGATCAGAGAATCCTAGGATCATAGCTTCAAGAGACCTTGGAGGCCATTTAGTTCAGCCCTCTCATTTTACTGGTGAGGAACCTGGGGTCCAAGAATGCACAAAACAAAAACAGGGGGAAAGTCTAATTTTCCAAAGACTTTCATGGTAGCATTAGCTGTAATTGCAAAACAGCCTAGATGCCCAACAACTGGGGAATAGTCAAATATGTTATAGCCATCAAGGCAGTAGGATACTATGATGTAATTAAGATTGACAAGTTTTAAAACCACAAAGAACTCTAGAAAGACCTTTACTAAATAATGCAAACCTCAGTCAAAGGCCAGGGCACTGTTCTGCTTTCTAGTCCCACAAGGGACACCAGATATACAGACAGTTCAAGAAAGTTCTAGGTAGGGGTGGCTAGGTGGTGAAGTGAATAGAACACCAGCCCTGGAGTCAGGAGGACCTCAGTTCAAATCCAACCTCAGACATTTAACACTTACTAGCCCTGTGACCTTGGGCAAGTCACTTAACCCTAACTGCCCTGCCTTCCCCCCTCCAAAAAAAGAAAAAAGTATTAAGTATCCCTCACAGCCACATCAAACCATATGTCCCATATGTCTAATTCCAGTTCAAGTGGGCCTTCTTTCCATCCTTTTTTTGGGGGAAAAGGGGAAATGAAGGTTGATTAGGGCCCAACAGTCTTTGATACAACAGGAGGGAAAGGGGTTGGCATTTGTAGCTTTAACTATCATGGTAGCCCATGATTGTAAAAACCGTAATGACATGTTATAGATTGAAATTGGTTAATTTAAAACAGACAACTTGGTGACATGCGGATAGAGTGATGGACCTGGAGTGAGGAAGATCTGAGTTCAAATGTGGCCTCAGACACTCACTAGCTATGTGACCCTGGGCGAGTCACTTAACCTCTATTTGCCTCAATTTCCTCATCTGTAAAATGGAAATATAGTAGCACCTGCCTCCTAGGGTTGTTGTGAGACTCAAATTAGATAATAATTATAAAGCATTTAGCACAGTGCCTGCCACATAGTAGGCTCCATATAAACATTAGCTATTATTAAATATAAATAGTTATTAAGCAAGCTTAACTGGTTGTACTGATGCTCAATGTTAAGATTTTAATTATACATTTAATATTTCCTTTTTGAAGCTCCTGTACATTCTCATTTCATGATGTCCACATCCCAAACCCCTGAGCAAGCCATCAGGGGTAATGATGTTACCTCCATTTTGCAGATGAAGAAATTAAGACACAGAGTCCAAGTAACCTGTCTGACGTCACACTGCTAGCAAGTGACAGGCAGACCCAGAGAGAGAATCTAGGCTCCTAAACTTCCTACTCAAGAGTTGTTCCAAAAGCTTGTTCCTTTACCCCCAGGCAGGATAGCATCTAACCCCACCAGGGATGGCTTTTGCCAAGTCAGAACCTATGTCCCTAGATACCCAAGAGGCTGTGTGAATGAGATTTTTCTTTTTGCCTTTCTTTTTTTGGAGGGGGGAGGGTAGGACAATTGGGATTAAGTGACTTGCCCAAGGTCACACAGCTAGTTTTTATGTTAAGTGTCTCAGGCTGGATGTGAACTCAGGTCTTCCTGACTCCAGGGCCGGTTCTCTATTCACTACACCACCTACCTGCCCAGTGAATGAGATTTTTCATCTCTAAAAGGAATGGGGTTAGATTAAATTATTTCTAAAATCCTTTTCAGTTCTAGTATTCTTAAGAGGGTACATAGAGTACTGGACCTGGCAGCAGAAAGCCTTGTTGTAATCCATCTGTGGATGCTTAGTAGTTTTGGGACCTAGAAGAAATTACTGAACCTTACTGAGCCTCTGTTTCCTCATCCACAAAATGGGGGTTGCTGAAAGGCTTAAAAGAAATAATGCATGAAAGCACTTTGCAAACCTTAATGCACTTTATAAATGTGAGCTATGATGATTATTATCATTCCTTTCCATTCTCTCCTGAAAATAATAACCATAGCTCACATATAAATGGTGTTTCACACACAACCCTATTACAAGCTCTGTTTGGCTTTTTTGGTTTGGTTTGGTTTTTTGATTCAATTAATATTTATTAAGTGCCTACAGTGTGCCAGGCACTGTGAATACAATGAATGAAAAGGAGCTTATAGTCTAAAGGGGAAGATAACACACAGATGGAGATAGGAAAGTGAGGGGGTCATCTTGTTCTGTGGGACTGAAATCAGACAGGGCAGCAGATACAACATGGACTCTATTTGACTTTTAAAGCCCTTCACAACCTGGTCCCAGCCTATCTTTTCTGTCTTTCTACACTTCTCTGCCCTCCACATTCTCTATTGTCTAACAACACTGGCCTTCTTGCCATTGCTTGAACACAACACTCCATCTCCAGATTTTATGTATTTTCATGGGCCTGGAGTGCTCTGCTTAAATGCCTCCACTTCCTGGCTTTCCTGGCCTCCTTCAAGGCCCTTTTTAAAAAAAATGTGTATCTCCAGTGTTCAGCACAGTGCCTAGTAAATAGGCAATGTTGACTTGCTGACTGACTGAAGCACAATATCTCTTCAAATCCCCTAAATGGCTCTATGAGGTAGATTGTGTATCTTTTTTTTTTTTTTGAGGGAGGAAGGCAAGGCAATTGGTGACTTGCCCTAGGTACCACAGCTAGTAAGGGTGTCAAGTGTCTGAGTTTGGATTTGAACTCAGGTCCTCCTAACTCCAGGGCAGGTGCTCTATTCACTGTGCTACCTAGCTGCCCCTAGACATCTTAAAGGAGAAACCTAAATCTTCAAAGTGATAAAGTGGAGATAAAACAAACAGAAACTCCATCCAAAAACCAAAGAATAGTAAAAGATACCAGGTACGTCTAGAATAAGAACAAGAATGGAAACAAAACCCCCCAGCCATTGTCCTGGTCTCTACTCCAAGATAGGCAGATTCATTCATTGCTACAACCAGTATTCTAGGGGTGTAGCTCCCTTACTGTGAGAAGGGCTTGATAAAGGGAATTTGACAGGATTAATCAGCTTGGCTGGGATTAAGCAGCCAAAGTATCAGTTTGCTGAAGAATAGAGATCAGCCTCCCGGGCACCAGACATCCAAGTATCCTCTGAGAATGCTTCCTGCTTCCTTTTAGGTCCTGGGTTAGTTGGAGACAGTTTCCCAATCTTATTTCCCAACCTGTGAACTCAGAACCCTGATCTGGGTGATGTGTCTTCACCCCAGGGATGGAAACCAGAGCTGATAAGTAGCAATAGTCCCTGCCAGGTGTGTGTCAATGGGGATGGGGAGCTAGGATATGGAGCAGATTATGGAGCTGAGTTTGCTGAAGGAGGAATGAGCTCAGGAATACCCACCCATCCATGCTCAAGAAATGAGAACTTTTTTTAAAGGGATTGCTTCTCCCCTCCCCCTCTCTGCAACTAGCTCCTATGAGATAACTGACTAGCAAGGCAAGAAAGAATGCCAGATGTTCCTAAGAAAGGGACTTCATTGTCTCCTCCTTGGGATGTCTCCCAGAGAGAACCCCTTCCCACTCAGGGTCTTGCAGGCACAGAAGTACTTACCACTTCCCGGCTTTTCCCCCTCCTTTAGTTCTCTTCGTGTTCACTCTACTGTGGACAGAACTTTCAGAGGCCCAGGAACCATAGAGGAGTGTCCTTAACCATAGGACCTTATTCAGTGATCCCCCAGTGAATAAAGGTGCAGGTGCTGCTGTTTGCTGAAACGGAGCAGAAATAAGGGACCAATGTAGCAAATATCTTCATCATTAGTCAACTTCCAGGATAGTCCAAACCTCTCCTGCCACATTTTGCCTCTGGTGGAAAAGGGGGTGGTGTTACATGCTAGGTACAGAGTGAGAGGTCAAGGTCATGGGGTCACAAGATCACAGATCTCCTTCTGGAAGGGACCTCAGAAGTGATCTAGCCCATTCTCTCATTTGGCAGATTAGGAAACTGAGGCCCAAGAAGGTGAAGTGACTTGTCCAAGGTCACACAGAGAGGAAGAGTCAGAGGAGGGATCTGAACCCAGGCCCCCTGGCTGCAGAGCCCATGCAAAGCCTTTTTAGTTTCTCTCTCCTAGTCCAGAAGCAGCCACCAACAACCTGAAAGCTGCTCTCTTTGCACCAAAGAAGGGGATGGAGTTTACCTTTGTGTGCACATCTTTTGTAAGAAGGCCTGTTAATATAGTCTGTTAAATTCCAATACATTTCCATCAATCATTCCTTCTCAGCTGCCTCCTGGACATTCATATTGGTCAGAACATCACTACTACCCGAATGCCTCAAAGGCAAGGTTAGCAGCCTAGAAGCCATGAAAATACCTAGGCCTGAATTATCAGAAAAGTTAGTCCACCTCTGGAAAACTTAGACCACGAGAAAAATTCCCGTTCTCAAAAGAATCCGATTTCTAGTTTCTTCAGGGAGATTTCTGAGCACACCTTTCCCAGCTTCCTTTCTCCTCCCCTCTCCATACAATCAAAGGTAGCCTTCCCTGCCACTCCCCACCTTCTGCACTCACACCCGGGACAAAAGGACCAGAGCCAAGGAGATCTGACCAGCCAATTCAGAGTCCAGCCCCCCAACTGGAGAAATCCAACCTGTCAGTCATCGAGCAGGGAGAGAAAGAACAAGCGAGAGGGTTTTTTTCCGCCTCCAGCTCTCTCCACGGCCAGGCTCGGAGAAGCTTTCCCAGTCCCAGCCCAGAGTCAAGGGGAGGGAGGAACCCCACCTGCCAAGATGTGCTGAGTCCCAGAGAAACTTGTGAGCGGCGGGAGCGCGGCCGGCGGCGGGAGAGGGGGGGTGGGAGGTGGGGAGAGGAGCAGGAAGGAGGCAGAGACCCCGGGCTTACGTGTATGTACAGTGCTGGCTTCACCTGGCTCAGGTCTGATCTCAGGGTGTGGCGTCAGGTGAGACACAGCCTACATTCATTTAACCAGAGAAAAGCCACGGGGGAAGCTGGCAGGCGGACCAAGCTCCAGCCAGACTTCTCTTCTTCCTGGCCCTCTCCCTGGGGAGCGGGAAGGCCGAGGGAAGGAGGCCACCCTCCGCCCCCCTCACCTGGGTGCCACCAGCCATTGGGGGAGAGGCGTCCCCGCCCAGCGGCTTTCATCTGGCCGCCCATCTCCAAGCTGCGGCTTGCTTCCGAGACCCACAGCCCTCTTCCCTGATGCTCGGCCCTCGGGGCCTCGCTCAGCAGTAACCAAGTGAGAAATCCTGCGGGAAGGCTCCGCTGTCACCCCAGACAGCCTGGCATCTCGGCTGGTGAGCAGATTCCCAGCCCTGCCGGGACGGAGCTGGGCCTGGCAGAGAGAGCAGCGGGGCTCTCGCTATCTGCCCCCTCGCTGACTGTATGGTAATTAACTCATTAATTTGCTTTGCAGAGGCTCGGCACGTGACTCAGCTCTGTTCTTTCTACCCTGGATCTGGGTGAGTCTAGTTAGGTCCGTCCGCTGGACACCGGAAAGCCAGTGGATGAATTTAAAACACACACACACACACACACACACACACACACACACACACACACCCCACTAATTTGGGCAGCTCTCTCCAATCTGGACATGTCTTGCACAGACACACACACACACACACACACACACACACACACACACACACACACACACACACCCCCGCTGGAATTTGGGCAGCTCTCTCCAATCTGGACATGTCTTGCTGATTATAACGCAAAGATCAGCACCTCTGGTGAAGATTGGAAAACAGTTCCAAAAGTCATCCACTTCCAGTCCCTCCTCTCCCTGGAATTCCTGGCTCCAGCTGAGATCTCTTGGAAATTGCTGCATGAGTTTAAACAGGGGGTGGAACACTAGGATCTGGCACCTGATGCCAGGCTCCAGTGCCCCAGGAATTTGTTGGTTGTCTTCACCTCATCTAATTCTCCAAAGGGGTGTGCTCCACCAGGGGAAGGGAGTGGAAGTCCCTGGTCCGGAACCAAAAATCAGGATGGAATTTCATAGTGGAACGTGTGGAATTTCTCCCCACCTTAATTTGTTTGTTTGATGAGTGCCAACTGGGGTTTACTGGCTTACCACCTCTTCTCTCTTGCCCATTATAAATGCAGAAGGGGATCCTTGGTAGTGTCTGTCCTGAGAACCACGGATAGTGTTGGATCTGGGGTTAAATGTTAACATGCCTCTGGCAATAAAATGAATGAACGAACATGCATTTATTAAGGGCCTAGTATGTGCCAGCCACTAAGGATACAAAGACAAAAGTAAGACAGTTCCTGTCCTCAAGGACCTTATGTTCTAAGAGGAGGGTGCTACGACAACTGATGGGATTGGGGCAGCTAAGTGGCACAGTGAGTAGAGGGCTAGCCCTGGAGTCAGGAGGACCTGAGTTCAAATGAGGCCTCAGACACCTGACACTTAACTAGCTGTGTGACCTTGGGCAAGTCACTTAACCCCAGCTGCCCTGCTTCTCCCACTCCAAAAAAAATTGATGGGATCTTGCATGGACACTGGGAGTCAACATGTTAGGAAAGTGATATGGTGTGGTGGAAAGAGCATTGAATTTAGAGTCAGATACCCTGAGTTTCAGGACCTGAAACAGATCATCTGACCTTTATGAGCCCCATTTTCTTATGTTACCTACCTCCAAGAGTTGTTGTAAAGTAAGCATTTTCTGAATCTTACAGTGATATGCAAGTGTGGTCTATGATTAGAAAGCAGTTATAATCCAAAGCTTCACTTTGGTTCATTGTTTATCAAATGCCAAATGCTCATACAAGGCCTTTCTCAATCCCCAGATGCTGGGGTCTCTTCCAAAAATTACCTTGCGTTTATCTCGTATGTTGCCTGTATACACTTATTTTATGGGGACATTCTGCTCCCCCTGAGCAAGGTCTGGCCACACTTCTCTTCCTCCTGGCCTGCTCCCTGAGGAGAGGGAAGGAAACCCCTTTGGGGAGAGTTTTTGTCATTGTATCATCAGGTCCTGCCCTGGTAAATTTTTATAACTAGCTCTCCATGTACTTAAGTCACTTTTAAGTTCATTGCATTATTAACATTTTCCCTATCTCTTTAGACAATTAGCAAAAATAAGAAATCAAGCCCTGATTTGTAATGTTTGCTGATTTCTGAGATGTAAATGCTCGATCTAACAATCATCTTTGCTGTTGGAGCTGGCTCCAGCACACACCTGATTCAGGACTCATGAGAGGTAGGATAGAGTAATGAATAGGGAACTCTCCTCAGGGCAGCTAGGTGGCACAGAGGATAGAGCACTGGCCCTGTAGGCAGGAGGGGCTGAGTTCAAATCTAGCCTCAGACACTTACTAGCTGTGATACCTTGGGTAAGTCACTTAAAATCTTACCTGCCTCAGTTTCCACATTTGTGAAATGGGGATAACAGCACCTACCTCCCAGGGTTGTCGTGAGGACCATATGGGGTAATAATTATAAATCACTTAGCATGGCACACAGTAAGCACTATATAAATGTTAGCTGTTAATAATAATAATTATCATTATTGTTACTTGTTCATCCTTCATTCTTGAAGAGAGCCAAGGACAGCAGGAGGGCAATGTCTTGACTTGCAAATGAATTGGATTTAAGTGAGGCAGGGCTGTGCAGAGAAGGCAATGTAGTGAAGTCTGGGTCCTGAGTTCAAATCCTGCCTGTGTGATTTTCAGAGGTCTTTAACATTTCTGTGCCTCAGTTTCTTCATCCATAAAATAAAGGAGTTGCACCAAATGGTCTTCAAGATGACCCTATGACCTCTGGGACAGTCTCCAACTTTGAGAGTCTCTTGTGATAAATGGTTCTACATTTGAAACTACTGGTTATGTTTCTGCTCATTGAGGCAATCAAAGAATGCTGGTGCTCCCCAGAATAGGATCATAGGTGTAGAACTAGAAGGGACTGTAGGAGTCAGGGCTGGTGGCCTCTAAGGTCTAAGAGGTCACCGACACTGACCCCTTCATTTTATTTTATTTTTTGCTTTTTGGAGGGCAATTGGGGTTAAGTGACTTGCCCAAGGTCACACAGCTAGTACTTGTTAAGTGTCTGAGGCCGGATTTGAACTCAGGTCCTCCTGACTCCAGGGCTGGTGCTCTGTTCACTGTGCCACCTAGCCACCCCATGCCCTTCATTTTACAAGGGAGAAAACTGAGAGGTGGAAATGTCTAAGGTTGGTTTTGAACCCAGATTTTCCTGATTCTAAGTTCAGTTCCCTACCCACTCTGCCAAGCTGCTTCTTACAGATGAAATAAAGGTGAGAACTGGGTGATTTTATGCCCACCCATGTGTCTTATCTATTGCCCAGTCCAGCCCCTGGTACTGGCCCTTAGCTTCAGCCAAAGTGGAGAGGGCCGAGCATCACTGAAGGAAGGAGGAGCAGTAGGCTACCTGACAGGGTCACTTCTGACTGTGTGTCTGGATCATGGGCCTCAGTTGGCATGCCCTGGCCTTGAACCCCCAATTCATTACTGAGCCATGGGCATAATCTTCAGGGCAGAGAGTATTACTTTGACCATTAAAGCACCTTGAGGCCTGAGGAGCTTTCTGGGTACTGTGACTTAGAATTTCATCATCAAGGAGTGGATTGGGACAGAGTAATCATGGGCAAGGTACCTAAGCTCTCCGTGCCTCAGTTTCCTTATCTGTAAAACAAGAATGCTGAACTTGATGGCTTCTAAGGTACCTCACAGCTCCATATCTACAAAGTTATAATACCAGGACATAAACATTTCACCACTGGGGATGCCCATGTGAGCCCAGACAGCCAGGGAGATAAACTGTAACCATCCTGGGGTATCGTGAGAGTTGTGACAGAAGGGACAAACCCTTCTCAGCATTTCCTCTTAGTGAAGAATAGGGCCGTCTGGGCCTGTTGCAAATCCAGAGAGCAAACAGTGACAGCCGAGAATACCATGTTAGGGCCAAAGAGGAAAGATACAGATCTACTTGTGGTTATAAATACAAACACATTATCATTTCCTCTACAAGTTTGGGCAAAGTGGATGGAAAACCAGATGCAGGAAAACTCTTAAGATCCTGGAGGGTTTGATTGACACCGAGGGCAAAGCAAGAGGTGTGGATGGGTGGGGTACACAGGGATAGGACCAGGACCTAACTGACTCTGTTTGAAGGGTCACCTTTAGCTCATCATACACACTGGGCAGCTCAGTTAGGAAGCTCCTGGCCTCAAGGGCTGTCCTAACCTAACATCAGGATGGAATGAGCACCCAAGAAACAGGGTGAAGGGACCATTAGTCCCACTGTGTCAACACAAATGTGCCCTTCCTTAGTTTTCTCATTTATAAAAGGAAAGGTTGGATGATATACTCAGAAGTTTCTTCTACTTATAATAATTATAATCGTAACTAATAGTTAATAATTAATTACCAATATTTATACAACCCTTTACAGTTTGCAAGGTACTTATATACTTATATGTATGTGTATATCACATATATGTGTATAATCTCATTTTTTCTCATACCAGTTCTGGAACATAGAATCTAATCCTTGCTTTACAGATGAAAAAACTGAAGCAGACAATGGTTAAGTGACTTGTCCAAGGCCACACAGCTAGTAAGTGTCTCAGGCAGGATTCAAACTCAGGTTTTTTTGACTCCAAGACTCAGGCTACACTGTCCTCTTTTGGTCTCTAGAATGGGGACTCAATCAACAGAACCTTCAAGGGTTCCATGGCTAGATTTTGGGGGTCCATAAACTTGAATAAGAAAAATTGTATCTTTAATATAATTGGTTTTCTTTGTAATTCTCTGAATTTTATTTTATATAAAAATATTCAGATAAAGGGTACCTGAGCTTCACTAGATTGCCAAAGAGGTCCATGACTAAGAACATCTCTTCTAGATAGATGATCCATGGTTAGAATGGAATAGGACCCCTTCTCAAGCACACACACACACAAACACACAAATACACACACATTCACTCACCAAGAACCTTTAAGTATAGGAGGTGAGGTGGGAAAAGGGGATCTTCTCTCAGAAGGGAGGAGCTGCCCTGAATCTTGTTCTTGCATATGGCATTGGGTTTACCCAGCCAGGAGCCAATGTCATGCCTGAAATCTTCCCAACAGACTGTCTAGCACACACAAACAACACATCCAGCCAAGCAGGCAGTCTGCCTGCCTGCTGCCAGAATGGGGAGCTGGCCCAGAGAGGGGGCTGGTCCACTGCCTGCCAGGCTGTGCACCCACTTGAAGGCTGGGATGGCTGCCTTTCCCCTGAGGCACAAGGGGAAGAAGGCCAACTTCATATCTTGCCTAGCCTAGCCTTGTAGCACCAAAGTAACCAGAGAGCTCATTCTGGGAAGCAAGAGACTCCTTCACACAGCCCCTATTACTTTTCAGGTGTCTTCCTCCCTCCTTATTCAGCCTCCCCCCTCCTTAAAGAATCTATAATTTGAATAAACTTTAGAGGCATCTAGTCCAATCCTCTCATTTCACCAAGAAGAGACCTGGGCCTCAAGCACGTTAAGTGATCTGCCCAAGGTCACAGGGGTAGTACATGTCAGAGGCAGGATTAGAACCCAGGTCCTCTGATTTCAGGGACAGCAGCCTTTCCACTGTCCCCAACTCCTGTTCAATTCATATCCAGGCATACCTCAGCTTTTTCTGTTTCATTTTATTGCACTTGGCTGATATTGTGTCTTTTACAAATTGAAGGTTTGTGGCCACCTTCCATTGAACACATCTGTTTTCCCAACAGGACGCGCTCATACCGTGTCTTTGTCACCTTCTGGTCCTTCTCTTAATATTTCACACTTTTTCATTATCATTACATCTGCTGTGGTGATCCATGATCAGTGATCTTGGATATTACTATTGTCATTGTTTTGGGGCACCATGAACCAGGCCCATATGAGACCAGGAGCTAAATGGATAAATGCTGAGGGTGTCCACCTGTTCCACTGACTGACCATTCCTCTGTCTCTCTCCTGCCATCTCTTCACTGAGACACAACAGTATTGAAATTAGGCCAGTGAATAACCTTGCGATGACCATAAGGCGTTCAAGCGAAAGGAGAAATCGACTGATGTGGCAAAATTCATTGTTATCTTATTTTAAGAAATTGCCACCAGCCACCTCAACCTTCAGCAATTGCCACCCTGATCAATCAGCAGCCATCAACACCAGGCAAAACCGTCGGCCAGCAAAGAGAGAGCACACTCTGAAGGCTCAGATGATAGCTAGTGCTTTTCTTTTAGCAATAAAGTATTTTTAAATCAAGGTATACATGCTGTTCTTTTAGACATAATATTATTACACACTAAATAGACTTTAGCATAATGTAAACATAACTTTTATGCACTGGGAAACCAAAAGATTCATGTGACTCACTTTATTGCAATATTTACTTTATTGCAGTCGCCTGGAACTGAACCTGCAGTATCTCTAAGGTATGCCTATATTTTCCTGGAGACTGTCAATGGGAGAAACATTCAAATAGTCAGATTCCAATGAACTATGCCACTAATAATGATGGCACTATAGAAGAGGTGGGGGGAAGAGGGTCTTCAACCTGACATTCCAAAGTCCTCTGGGAACCTGGTAGATGTAAGTTTCATCCATAGGATTCAGGAAACCTGAACCCTCACAGGCACTTGCCATGGTCTGATTCCTGCAAGATTTCCATATCTCTCTCAAGCTGAGTTTCCCCAATGATACAATAGAGAAAAGAGTCTTCTCTCCCTGTACACACCCCAATGCCTCAAGAACCAGTTTGCATTTTCATGACCCTGTTTGGGTTTACCAGGTGCTTTCCTTACAACAGTTTTTGACAAATGATTTCAGTATCATTATCCCCATTTTATAGCTGGGGAGCCTGAGACTCAAGAAAACTTTCCTGAAGGCCCAGGGCTAACAAGTGGTTGCTACCCCGGCCTTGCTCCTGACTTTCTGGGCTCCAAAACCATGCCTCTACTATGGTCTCACCGAGGAACTTCCCTCGGCACTTGGAGCCTCCTCACCCTGGAACCTGCTATTGTGGAATCTCTCTTCTCAAAGCCTGTTCCCATTTGCCCTTTGGTGAGTTCCCATTTGCCCACTGCTGCGCCTCCATTTTGTGGAGGGCCCCAGGCTGACTTGCCTTTATTACCCTCCCAGACCCATTCCTGTCTTTTTGGACTTGAAAATCAGGCCCCTCTGCTGGATACTTTCACATCTCCACCCACTAATCAGCTCAGTCTTTTGTGTGTTGGCTTCCCTCTTCAGAATGTAAGTCTTTTGAGGGCAGGGTTTTCTTTTTGCTTGTATTTGATCCCCAGATTTTGACTCAGTGCCTGGCAAATAGTAAGCACTTAAATAAAGAGATGTCCTTCCTTCCTTGTGGTAGAGGCAGCATTTGAACACAGGTCTTTACTCCAAATCTCTGTCTGTTCTAAGAACACCAATGCAAGCTTCTACATAGGAGAGGATGCAATACTTCCTGGGAGAGTGATATCCTCTAATGGGACAACTTGATACTAGCACTAGATTTTTGTGTTTTTGTAGTTGTTCGGTGAGTTGTGTCCTACCCTTAGTGACACCACTTAAGAGTTTTCTTGGCAAAAATACTGGAGTGCTTTGCCATTTCTTTCTCCAGATCATTTTACAGATAAGGAAACGGAGGTAAACAGGGTTAAGTGACTTGCCCACGGTCACACAGTTGGGAAGTATCTGAGATTGGGTTTGAACTCAAGATGACTCTTTCTGACTCCAGGCCCAGCATTCTATCCACTATGCCACCTAGCTTCCCTAATTCTGGTGCGGGGGGGGGGGGAACCTGTGGCCTTGAGGCCACATGAGGTCCTCTAGGTCCTCAAGTGCAGCCCTTTGACTGAATCCAAACTTCACAGAACAAATCCCCTTAATCAAAGGATTTGTTCTGTAAAACTTGGACTCAGTCAACAGGCTGCACCCAAGGACCTAGAAGGCCACATGTGTCCTCCAGGCTGCAGGTTCCCCACCCTTGTGTCTTGTCCCAGTTCTCTCAAATGGGACAGTAGAAAGGCCAATTGACCTAAGTCTCAACAGTCAAACTTTCCTGACAAAAAATGAGCTGCCCAGGGTATTTTAAGCCACTTAAATGTAGGGCTCCTTCTTATCATGCCTCAGTGGGCCCAGAAACACCATCAGAGAAAGTATTTTGTACCCTTTCCCAAAGGTACAGTAGATGAACTCACCCTGGAAGGGTTGAGAAACAACAAAGGCCCATGTAAGCTAACTCCTCTCATTTCAAAGCTATGATGAATTCACTTAATATCGTCTCCTTCCAATGTCTTTTGGACTCCCTGCTCCTAGTGGCCTGTGAAACCCCAGCTGAAAGCCATTTTGCCTACAATTTAGATGCTTGGCTGATGTTGCTAAGCAAAGAGCTAATATCAAGAAACCACCTCCTGTCTAGGGCCTTCCCTCCCCTTTCCTTGAAGGCTAATTGCCTCCCTGGATCTGAGAGGTGGGATTATTCTCTGGGACTTAGGGGACAGGCAGTCAATGAGTCAACAAGCATTCTTAAAATATTTCCTATGTTTCAAGAATTTGCTAATCACTGGAGGTACAGAGAAAGGCAAAAACGTGGTCCCTGCCCTCAGGAAGCTTATTGGAGGGGACAATATGCAACCCCCCCCCCAAAAAAAGCAATGTACATACAAGAGAGAGATGGTGTGAGTGGCAGACAGTCTCAGAGGGAAGGCACTGGGGGACCCAGGAAGGTCTCTTGCACAAGTTGGCATTTGGGATGGCTTTGAAGGAAGCTAGGGAAGCCAGGAGGTGGAGGTGAGGAGGGAGAACATTCCAAGAATAGGGAGACTGAGTCAGAAGATGGTGTGTCCAATGCAAGAAAGAGCAAGACAAGCAATGATAGTGGGTCACAGAGTATGTAGAGGAGAATGATAATATTAGAAGACTGGAAAGGTGGAAAGGCACCCGGTCATGAAGGGCTCTGATGCCAATATTTTATTTTGGAGGTAATAGGGAGCCACTATTTATTAAATAGGGAGGTAACACTAGGCTTCCAGCCTTGGAGCCACAGCTCAGTTAACTGGCAGGATCACACACCTGCTCCCTTGGGTGGCCAGGTCAGAGGTCAATGTCATTCTATTGAGGTCCTGAGCCTAGCTGGCTCGCTCCCAGATAGTGGGAGGTAGGATTGGTCTTGTATAAGATAGGACTCTACCTCAAGGACATCTATTAGCAAAGACTTGTCTGTTATCCATGGGGGAACAAAAGGAAAAGAGGACATAGTTAGTTCATTGCTATGGATCTGAAAGGCTGCCCCAGCATCTACCGAGAGGGAAAGTTGGCTTCCCAGGCTTGGGGATCTATTCTTGTCCTTCCAGAAGTCTTTTCTTGCCTGGATTTGGTGACTTATTCCTTGGTTGGTTGGAGTTAACTCAGTCCATACCTGTCTTCAAAACACTGTGGACAACCCACCCACCCCCACACTTTTCCTTCTTCGGGCACTGATATAAATATCCCTTGTCAAGAGGACTGGATGTCCCAAGAGGCATCTTTTCTCAACAATAACTATTTCTTCCTACTGGCAAAGACTTCTCAGCTTTCCCTAGCCATGGAGGTTACCTGATTCCCTACAGGAGTCCTGACTTTCCCAGGGAAGCAGCGCAAGGACCATTTATACCAGGAGTCAGAGAACCTGGGTGCTCCTTGTTCTCCTACTGGGGAACCTGGGATAAATCATCAACACTCCTGAGCCTCAGTCTCCTCAACTGTAAAATGAGAGAGTGGGACTATGTGATCTCTAAGGTTTCTTCAACCTGAAAGTAATTTTTTAAAATACTCTCAAAATACCAGTAAAATTCTAAAAAGAAAAAATTTACAGTAATGATAAAATTAAGTGCTAAATTATGAAGTACAGACTCTATATTATAGAAATTTAAAGGAGGAGGGAAATCAATGAGGGTTGGAATAATTAGTAGAGGCTTTGTGGAGAGGGTGGGATTTGAGCAGGGCCTTGAAGGATGGGCAGGATTGGGACTGGCAAGGAAAAGGAAATACTCTCGCAAGGGTTATGGGGGCCAGAGAGGGAACTTTGGTTTTCAAGAAGGCTGGCCCTGAGGCAGGAATGAGCATGGAATGTTTGCTAGTGGGTATGGAGACTGGCCTGACCAGAACCAAAGCAGAGTGGGTGTTTGGGTGTTAGAGATTAGTAAGAGACAAAAACTGTTTAGGTGGGACAGGACCTAAAGCAGGCTCAAAGTTACAATTTGATACTGTGCAGGACAGTTGTTATTGGTCAGTCATTTTCAGTCATGTCTGATTCTTTCTTGGCAAAGACACCAGAGTGTTTTGCCATTTCCTTCTCCAGATCCTTTTACAGGTGAAGTGACTTGCCCAGAGTCACACAGTTAGTGTCTGAGGCTGGATTTGAACTCGTGTGTTCCTGACTCCAGGCCTGGAACTCTATCCACCATACCACCTAGCTGCCCCTACTGTAAGGCAGTGTTTCCTAGAATGTGTTTAGTAGAGGTTTTGTATGATAGGAAGATAATCGCAGGATTTTGAGCTGGAAGGAACTTTGCAACTGCAGAATTTCAGGATTGGAAGGGACCTCGGAGTTCATCAAGGCCAACCTGTACCTGAAAAAGTCATCTCCCTCCCCCCAACATCCCTGATGACTGGTCATCCAGACTTTACTTGAAGACCTCTAGAGAGGGTTAGCCCAGTCCCACCCAAGGCAGCCCATTAGACTTTGGACACTTTCAGTTATTAGGGATTAATTATTTGTTATTTATTAATAGAACTATTTTGATAAATTAACTATTTCATGACAGCAGACCTAAATTTTTTTGCCTGTTTGCATCTTCAACCCATCATTCCTGGTTCTGGCCCCTGGAGCCAAACAGAACAAGGCTAAGCCCTCTTTCACATCATTGCCCTTCAGATTCTGGAGGACCACTATCATGTCACTCTTTAAGGCTTCTTTCTTCTAAGATAAACATCTCTACTTCCTTTAACCTGTCCTCATGTGGTGGAAAGCATCCATCCCGGAGCTTTCCTCTGGATGCTCTCTCTATCAATATCATCACTTAAATGTGGTGCCTAGAAATAAACACAGTATTTCAGATCAGATCTGGGCAGAGTGGAGCAAGATTGTCACCTACTGAGTCTTGGACACTATCAATGCAGCCTAAGTTGCCATAGATTTCTTGACTGCCATGTCATACCATTGATTCGTACTGAGCCTGTGGTCCACTAATGCCTCTGGATTTTTTACCAGAAAAAACCAAAACAGTGCTCTTGCTATGCTCCCTTCATCTTATATCCCTTCATTTTACAAATGAACATTAAGAGTTAAATAAATTAAGTTAAATAAATAAAGAGTTAAATAGATGCTAAATGATCTGTTCAGATTCACATAGACTATAACTGAGTCGGAATTGGAATCCATGTCTGTGACTCAATTTCCTCCTCCATAAAATGAGGGGATTGGGCTTGATTGCCTGTAAGGTCCCTGCCAGCTCTAAAACTATGATATTCTGATCCTCTGACTTAGAATCCAGAGCTCTTTGGGAGCCCACAAATAAAATTTCAATGTTACTAATACTTTCTATTTAAATGCTAAATATGACATTACATTACTACAGGGAAAGAGTGCGAGGTCTGATGTCAGGAAGATTCAGCTTCGAGTTCAACTCTGGCCTCAGACACTAGCTGTATGACCCTGGGCAAGTCACTTAACTCTGTTTACCTCAGTTTCCTCAGAAATGAGAATGAGCTGGAGAAGGAAATGGTAAACCTCTCCAGTATCTTTGCCAAGAAAACCTCAAATGGAATCATGAAGAGTTGGACATGACCAAAATCACTGTACAACAACAACAAATACATCAAAAATGTTTATTACAGGGATTTGGGAGGATGAAAACAAGCTTCATTTCTTCTATTTTTGTTCTTAAATGTCCTCAAAGTCCTTTTTTCCAGAGGGTATTCTATATTAGGGGGAAAACCTGGGGTGGGGGAGTGCCGGTAAATGTTGAACAAGGGGGATGTGCCCAAGACACACTTTGCAGTTTAGACTGCGTTTTTTACTTTTTGCGGACATTAACCACTTTCTTATGTCTAGACAGTCAACAAAACAAGAAAAAGGGAAGAAACATCCGCAGAGCACCCACTCCTATGTTCTCGGCCCTGTGCTAAGCCCTTTACAATGATCTCATTTGATTTGGGAGGGAGGTGCTTTTATTACTATTTATTTATTATTTTACAGTTGAAGAAACTGAGGCCGAGGGAGGTTGTGATAGCTAGTAAATATCTGAGGCTCGTTTTGAACTCAGGTCTTCCTGACTCCAGGTACAGTATTCTATCCAGCACTCTGAGGATGACAGTTAAGGGTTTTAGAACCAAGGCTTTAGAGCTGAAGAACCTCAGAGATGCTCAAACTCATACCTCTGCTCTACCCCCACAATTTTGCAGAGGGAATTGAATCATGGAGAGATTGAATGACTTGTTCAAAGTCATTGTTGTGGTTCAGTCGTTTTTCAGTTATGTCTAATTCTTTGTGACCCCATTTCTGGTTTTCTTGGCAAAGAGCCTGGAGTGGTTTGCCATTTCCTTCTCCAGCGCCTTACAGATGAGGAAACTAAGGCAAACAGGGTGAAGTGACTTGCCCAGGGTCACACAGCTGGTAAGTGTCTGAGGACAGATTTGAACTCATGAAGATGATTCTTCCTGACTCTAGGCCCAGTGCTTTATGTACTATGGCACCACCAAGCTGCCCCATGCAGCTTATAGAATCTTATAGAAAGTGAAACCATGGTTCTTAGGAGTAAAGGGACTTGCCCAGGGTCATACAGCCAGTAAAGGTCTGAAGTTAGAGGCAAATCCAGGCTTTTCCCACTCCAACTATTTACTCATCACATCAAACTACCTCCACAGATGCCCAGTGTTTTCATACTATCTCAGTCTTATTGGAGGGAGGGAATGTTAGCAAATTCCCATTTACTAAAGCACAATATGTTATTCTTCCCAGAAGTGTGTACATTTTAAAAGAGGACCAGAGGGAAGGGGCAATGATTAATTCTGAAGAATGAATGACTAATGGCAGGATTTCAGGCACCAGTGGGAGTAATACTTTTTTGGTGGGGAGAGGGAGTACCTTACTAGTGCCCCTGAAATGTAATCTCATACGAAAAGGCCTGTTCTTTACAGTTGCTGCTACTTAGCAGGGTCCCAAGATAGTAGAACAGGACAAATGGATTTAAAAACTGCCTCTGACCTCTCTGGACCTCAGTTTCCTCATCGGGCTGAACTCGATGGCTTCTGAGACCCTTCCCAGCTATAGAAATGTGATCATGGACTCTTAGTTGAGATAGGGGCCCACGGGCATGGAACGTTGTATATGGAGTTGATTTTGTTGATGTATGGATTGACTTTTTATCCTTCTCTTCCTATTTTTTTAAAAGTACCTTATTAGATGTGGCTCTTTGGGAGGGTAAGAGAAGGATAAGGGGAAATGTAGGTGATATAAAGCCAAAATACAGCATAAAATTTATTTTAAAAAAAAGATGTATGGAAGTGGGAAGGAAAGGACAAGAATAATGGGTGTTATCCAGGGTTGGGTGGGGTCCCACACTGGGAGGCCCCAGCCCACCAGGAAACCATAAGAAGCCCTGGGCACCCCCCCCCCTAGGAAGGCATAAGGGAAGGATCATGAAAAGGAGGATGGGACAGCAGTTAAGACTCCCTTTGTTTAATTCACATGAGGGATGGGATAACTACCAAAAACAAACACCTCCTTCATAATTTCATGTTAGGGCGGGCCCCATTCCTCCCCAGTTATATGGGAAAGCACTTTGTAAACTATACATCACTATACAAATAGGTGGGGTTGTTGTTATTCCTCATGAGTTCATAACTCAAGCTTTTTTTCCTTCATGATCATTCCCTTCTTCATCATTAGCTGACATTACTCATGGGCATGGATGGACAACGGCACCTTTTTTTTTTGCTCCAGGTCATGTGCCACCCTCAGATTGCCCTCTGCCTTTTGGACAGGTGACCCGGGAGCCCTTAGACACCATCTTGTGGCTCCAGATTTCTCCAGGAATACCCTGAATGGTTTAAACCTGGGTTTGGAAAGGACATGTCCAAAAGAGGGTGCCTCCATTCCCCTAGTGCCACTGCCCCCAGGTCCTGAAAATCACTCAGTCAGTGGGCAGGAGTTGGATGGATCCTTCTGGCAGTCATGGAGTGGGGCACGAAACACCTGTTGGACTTACTGCATCAGTGGCAGTCAGGATGAACTGTGTTTCTCTGTATACACCCAGAACCCCAGACAATTAGAGGTGGAAGGGACTTTGTAGATCATCTAATCTCAACCCTTATTTTACAGATGAGGAAACTGAGGTCTTAGGAGATAAAATATTTCTTCCAGGAGCATAGGGTCACAGGATCATAAATTTAGAGTTCATAGAATCACAGCAGGCCCTGATCCAGGAAAACTTCGATTCAAATCCGGTCTCAGACACTTACTAGCTGTGTGACCCTGGGCAAGTCATTTCACCCTGTTTGCCTCAGTTTCTTCATCTGTAAAATGAGCTGGAGAAGGAAAAATGTCAAAATGCTCCAGTATCTCTACCAAGAAAACCCCAAATGGGGTCAGGAAGAGTCAGATGTGACTGAAAGGATTGAACTACAAAAATTTGGAGATGGGACTTCAAAAGCCATCTAGTCCAACCCTTTTGTCTTACGGATAAGAAAACTGTGGCCCAAAGAGGTGAACTTGCCTTTCCAGGGTGATGGGGTCCAGGATCATCAATTCAGAGCCAGAAGGGATCTCAAAGGCTATCTAGTCCAACAGATGAGAAAACTGAGGCTCAGGAAAGTCAAGTAGCTAGCCCAAGGTCGAACAGATACTTATGTATAAGAAGTGGGATCCAAACCCAGCTCCTTCCCCTCCAGAATCAGGGCTCTCTAGTTAATAGCATGGCCAGGATTAGAACCAGGATCATCGGTGCTCCTTCCAGCCATGTGTCTGTGATGCTATGCTGTTGTTGAGTTGTTTCAGTTTTGTCTGACTCTTTGTGACCCCATTTGGCATTTTTTGGGCAAAGATACTGAAGCACTTTGCCATTTCCTTCTCCAGCTCATTTTACAGATACAGAAACTGAGGCAAGCAGGGATAAGTGACTTGCCCAGCGTCACACAGCTATGAAGTATCTGAGGCCAGATTTGAACTTGGGGAAATGACTCTTCCTGACTCTAGGCCTGGGGTGGGGAACCTGCAACCTCAAGGCCTCATGTGGCCCTCTAGATCCTCAAGTGCAGCCCTTTGACTGAATCCAAACTTCACAGAACAAATCCCCTTAATAAATTCATCAACAATTCCCTTCTGTATGCCAGGCGCTGGGCAGGTAGATGTAGAAACAGGCACTTAGAGAGAAGTTCAATCATTTACCTAGGGTCACACAGCTAGTAAGTATCTGAGGCAGGATCGAAACCCAGATCTTCCTCCCTCCAGGTCCAGCCCTGGGCTTTCTGCACCACCTCTAGACTTTCATTGGATCATAAATCTAGAACTGGACCAGCTAATGCAACCCCCTCATTTTACAAGTGAGGAAACTGAGACCCAGAATGGACAAGTGGCTTGCCCATATCACATGGGTGATAAGCATCAAATATAGGATTTGAACTCAGGCTCCTCTAACTCCAGAGTCAATATTCTGGACCATATGATATGGTCTTCCCCAACCCCCAAAGAAACTAAGCTGCATAAACTAAGGGACTATTTCCCTTTTGTCTTTGTGTCTCCAGCTCTAGCACAGTGCCGGTATACAGTAGGCACTAAATAAATGCTTATTGATGAATTGATTGACTCTATTGGATTATTCTTAAGGTCTCTTTCAGGTCTAATATTCTATGATCATATGATGATTCCAGACAATTTCGATAAAAACAAATTCATCTCTGAGCTGGCTCTTCTTCCTTTGAACTTTCCTCTACCAACCTGTGAAACACCATAGCCAAACCCAGGTATAGCCTCAGCTCTCTCTACTTGGCTGGTCTGTGTCTGTGCAAAAGGGAGCCTACTTTGAAGCGGAAAGAAAATGTAAGGTGGAAAAATTCCTTGTTGGGAGCCAGCTAGAAACCAGTCCTTCCAGTTTTAACCCCACAGCTGCTGCACACTGTCAGTTTGGCCAGAAGCAGAAGAGAAGGGAGCAGGGTGACAGGGCTGTTCTTATTCCCCTGCTGGAGGCTGCCTTGGAAACTGGATAGACTGGTCAAACTGGATTAAGAAATTGGAAAACACTAGCTGACCCTCATAGTCGACCCCTGGATTCCAGACTGCCAGATTCACTCCTTGTTGGGCATTAGCAGGATTTTTTTCTCTTCAGCTGTTTCCTGGTCTGGGTGAGCAGCACTTGATACTCTCTGAGGGTCAAAAGGGGAATATAGGGGCGGCTAAGTGGTGCAGTGAGTAGAGCACTGGCCTCAGGAGGACCTGAGTTCAAATTTGACCTCAGACACTTAACATTTACTGGCTGTGTGACATTGGGCAAGTCACTTAACCCCAATTGCCCTGACTTCCCCCCTCCAAAAAAAAAGCAAAAAAAAATTTTAAGGGAAACATAGTCTCCTCTCCCCCTTTCTTGCTTCCATCAGCCAGAGACACATTTAACCTGAATTTTCTGCCAGGTTCCTTTCAAACATCACTTTCTAAACAGAGTCTTTTCTGCTTCTCCCCCTCAGTCCTCAGTACCTTGGTCACCTCTTCTCCCTCATCCCTAAAATTACAGGAAGCAACTAGATGGCAAAGAGGATAGAGCTCTGGACTTGGAGTAAGGAAGACCTCAGTTCAAATCCTGCCTCAGACATTTGTTGTCTGTCCTTTCTTCTCCAAGAGAATCGTTGACATCAGGGGTGATGCCTTGACTTGCTAGGGAATTGATTTAAATGAACCTGGGTGGCACAAAGTCATGAAGTGCAGTGGCAGGACAAGAGTCAAGAAGACTGGCGATGGCCCAGGATGAAGGGGAAGATCTTGGTTAGGCATCTGACTGAGCCCTAAGCCTCCACAGCACCAGCTTCAACCACCTTCACGACCTTCGGAACAAATTGTTCTCATCCGCCCATTCCTCAGGGAAAGTCTTCACATGCTGGGGACAGACATCTCCCTAACTCACCTGTGGACCTGAGGCTTGTCGGTCACCCTCATCTGCCAATGTGGTTTACCAAGGTGTGGCTGCCTCACATACTACAGCTTCTTGGAGCCGCAGGTGAGAGTTGGGTGACAGGTGGAGACGAAAAGCAGATGAGTAGCCTTGAAAAGGGCTCAGCAGCTCTCACACAAGATGTGCTAGTCCTCTCTACATACCCAGTGCACCTCCCCTCAGACATTTACTAGCTGTGTGACCCTTGCCAAGTCATTTACCCTCAGTCATTTCCTCTGTGAAATGGGGATAATCATAGCACCCACCCCACAGAGTTGTGAGGATCAAATGAGATAATATGTGTAAAATACTTCAAAAACTTTCAATCATAGGATAAAATGTGTAAAATACTTCAATCAACCTTCATATAATAGGAGCTGTTGTTATTACCTTATCTGCACCCATGCTGTTTCCCCACAATAGACTTTAAGCTCCTTGAGGGCAGGCACCACCTCGTTCTTGTCTTTCAGTCCTCAGCTC
This sequence comes from Gymnobelideus leadbeateri, assembly GCA_011680675.1. Taxonomy (NCBI): domain Eukaryota; kingdom Metazoa; phylum Chordata; class Mammalia; order Diprotodontia; family Petauridae; genus Gymnobelideus; species Gymnobelideus leadbeateri. The sequence continues at coordinate 760,918 of WOXC01005246.1, forward strand.
CTGCCTAGCACAATGCCTGGCACAGAGCACACACTTAATAAATGCCTTTTTGCATGAATGAACCCACAGGCACAAAGCCAATGAACATGCAAAAAACCAGATAATCAATTAGGCAGCACAGATGTCTCTGAGGCTCTGATTGAGACAGGAAGTGTCACTACCGAGAACCTCCAGGTGAACCATATCCTCTAATCCTCATTTTTCATCTCTAAGTACTTGGGCCTCTGCACCTGCTCGGGAGCACAGCCTCGAATGGTACAGAGAATGCCAACTGTCCTGGGCACCCCTTTCACTGGCTTAACTTCACCTCTCATCATGTTTCTAACAACAATCTTCTCATCCTAATTCTCAGCAAAAACAATACTGCTCCAGAGGAAACACAAAGCCTAAATGTGTTCCCATCTAGCTCTTTTCCTGAAAGGATTCTGAGAGGGTAGAGAGCTGGTTTGGTGAGCCAGGAAGTCCTGAGTTCAAATCCCTCTCCTAGTACACACTGGCTGTGTGATCTTAGACAAATCACATAACCTCCTGGTGTTCCAAGAAGCCTCTCTATAACTCAAAGATGCTGGCCCACCTTGATAAAGGGAATTTCCTTAACTTCCAGTTTCCTAACCAAAGAAATCCCAGGTCAATTAATTAATCAATGAGCACTTATTAGCTGCCTGCTAGATGCTAAGGCTACAAGCACAAAGAGAAAAAATCTAGCTTACATTCTAATGGAGGAGATGATAGAAATGTGAGGCAAAAATAAGCATTAGCAGCTGGGAGGAATCAGGAAAGGCTTCATGCAGAACATGGGGTGCTAACAGAATCATAAGAGCTAGAGGTGGACCATGGGAAGCATCAGGCCCTATCTTCTTGTTTTATAGACAAGTGCTGGACCTGGATTCCAATCCAACCTGACACTTACTTGCTATGTGACTCTGGGCAAGTCACTTAACACTGTCTGCCTCAGTTTGAGCACCTAACTCCCAAGGCTGTGGTGAGGTTCAGATGAGGTAATATTTATAAAGCATTTTAGAAACCTTAAAGTGCTATCTAAATGCCAGCTATTATTATTAATGAGGAAACTGAGGTCCCAAGAAATGGACGTGACCTGCTCGAGGTAATAGAGGGAAGCAAATATCAGATGTGGGAGTTGGTCCTCAGATTTTCTCACTCCAGAACCCTTTTTGCTTTGTTTTGTTTTGTTTTTTTCATTGTACCAGACTGGGTCCTCCCAGCTTGTCCACCCTGAGGAGTAATTTCCATAGGCTGTGTTGGATGATTCTGGAAACTGCAGGTATTTCTGTGTTAACCACTGTGCTGATCCATAAATCATAAACTGCTGCTGAAGCTACCTAGCCTTTGCTAACCCAGGAGCTTAGTTCTTTTATTTTTCTTTTTGAAGTGTTCACAAACTGTCAAGGAAATAGGCAAGCAGCAAAGTCTTGTTTACAGTCAACTCTACTTGTCATTCTGTGTCCCTCAAATAAAAGGACTCAGTCTCAGAGAAGGGTGGAACCAAAACCAGGACTCCAGCCTCCCAGGGTCCCTGGCTTTACCCGTGAGGTCTATTCATCTACACTTATTTCCTGGGTCTTTGAAGGAGAAAGCTGTTCAAGAAGAGATCCTCCTCCTTCAATTGATGTGACAAGCTCCTGAGTCTCAGAGGAATCCCCTGGAGATGGTGAAAAGGAGAGAGGAGAGTTCCAGACATCTCACACTGAACCAATAAAATGCACCGTTGGCAAAATTGCTTTGCTTCCTCAGCAAAGGGATCAAGGGGAAAATTAGGTATCCTGAAAGAATAACAACAAGCTGAATGCTGTGTGATTAGGATAACTGGACTTGGCCCCAAAGAAGAGACAAGAAAACGCAGGGGCAGATAGGTGGCATAGTGGACTGAGTGCCAACTCTGGAGTCGGGAGAACCTGAGTTCAAATCCTGCTTCAGACACTTGGTAGCTGTGTGCATCTGAAAAAAAGAAACTGTAATCCTCCCTTTGTGGAAGATGATGGGTGAGGAATGTTGCATATACTGTCAGGCACAAGTGAGGGTGATGGTGATTGATGGAGATTGATGGTGATGGTGATGGTGATGGTGATGGTGATTGATGGTGATAGTGATGGTGACAGTGATAGTGATTGATGGGGATGGTGATTGATGGTGATGGTGATAGTGACAGTGATAGTGATTGATGGTGATGGTGATTGATGATGAGTGATAGTGATGGTGATTGATGGTGACAGTGATAGTGATTGATGGTGATGGTGATAGTGATGGTGATAGATGGTGATAGTGATAGAGATTGATGGTGATGGTGATTGATGGTGATGGTGATAGTGACAATGATAGTGATTGATGGTGATGGTGATAGTGATTGATGGTGATAGTGATAGTGATTGATAGTGATGGTGATAGTGATGGTGATTGATGGTGATAGTGATAGTGATTGATGGTGATGGTGATAGTGATGGTGATTGATGGTGATAGTGATAGTGATTGATGGTGATAGTGATAGTGATTGATGGTGATGGTGATAGTGACAGTGATAGTGATTGATGGTGATGGTGATGGTGATAGTGATTGATGGTGATAGTGATGGTGATTGATGGTGATGGTGATGGTGATGGTGATGGTGATGGTGATAGTGATTGATGGTGATGGTGATAGTGATGGTGATTGATGGTGATAGTGATAATGATTGATGGTGATGGTGATTGATGGTGATGGTGATAGTGACAGTGATAGTGATTGATGGTGATGGTGATAGTGATTGATGGTGATAGTGATGGTGATTGATGGTGATGGTGATGGTGATGGTGACAGTGATAGTGATTGATGGTGATGGTGATAGTGATGGTGATTGATGGTGATAGTGATAATGATTGATGGTGATGGTGATGATGATTGATGGTGATGGTGATAGTGATGTGGTGATTGATGGTGATGGTGATAGTGATGGTAATTGATGGTGATGCTGATTGATGGTGATGGTGATTAATGGTGATGATGACGATGCTGGTAATGGTGA